>LPNX010421896.1:179787-270409 GCA_001517045.1 Pseudotsuga menziesii
CTATCTCCTGGAGATCACGCAAACAATCAGTTCCGGTAGATTCAACAACAGAAGCAGAATATGTGGCTGCAGCTGAAGCAACGGAAGAAATAGTATGGCTCAGGAAGATACTTGAAGATTTGCAAGAAAAACAAGAGAACTCCACTCCATTACCGGTCAACAATACTTCTGCAATCAAGCTGGCTAAGAATCCTAGATTCCATGATCGAACCAAACACATCAACACAAAGTATCATTTGATTTGACATCATGTAGAAGCCAAGACAGTCCATCTTCGACATTGTTCCACAAATGATCAAGTTGCAGACATATTCACCAAAGCGCTTGGACGAGAAAAGTTTGAAAGGTTCAGAAACATGCTCAGACTTACAAACACCCCTTCGGATTAAGAGGGGGATTGTTAGAATATAATCCATTAGGGTTATATAATGTAAATAAATAAATAAATAAATAAATAAATAGTAGGAAGCCAAACAGGCTGAGCGGAAGGTGAAACCCAACCGCCATGTGATTTGTATAAATATAGGCATTTGCATTGGAATAATAATCAATCGGGAGTTATTACCAACACCAGCAATACACGACACTCTTGCGGATATTAATAAGTGCCCTTGAAGTAATACATAAATGATTCACAATGTCTAAAAAAGCTCTTGCCAGTTTTAAAGAAGCCTTTCCCAAAAGCAGAGTATCATCCACAAAGAGGGCATGATTAATAGCTTATATTCCAACTGTTGAAGTTATGCCCAGTATGATACCATCATTTTTCCCTATTGTTAACTTTCTACTCAAAGAATCAACCATAAGAATGTACAGAAACAACGAAAGAGGGCAACCCTGACGAAGACCCCGGGTAGCTTGAAAGAAATTAGTAGGTCTTCCATTTACTAATGGCGCTATCCAAGGTTTATTAGTACACGCTTTTATCAACTTTATAAAGGCTGGGAAAAATCCAAAAGAATGAAGAACTGAGTAGAGAAAGGAGAGCTTTACCCTGTCGAATGCATTTGCCATGTCGAGTTTGATTAGCATGCCCTTCTCCTTCCTTTGAAAAACAATTACATTGTCCAAGATATGCCTCCCCTTTACAAACCCACCTTGAAGAGGTGAAATCAGCTTCCCAAGCAGAGGTTTTATCCTATTAGCTAAGATTTTGGAGAAAATTTTATAAGATACATTACGAATAGATATAGGTTTGAATCGATCAAAAGATGACAGATTGACTTGTTTTGTAATTAGAGCAAGAAATGTGGAATTTGTACATCCACCAACTTTGGTTTTTATTTGGAATGCTTTTATCATCCGGAGAAGATATACCCTAATTACTTTCCAACACACTCGATAAAAATGAAAGGAAAATCCATCAGGGCCTAGGGCTTTAATCGACTCCATAGCCCATATGACATCAATAATTTCTTAATCCAAAAAAGGCTTCATTAACTCAACATTTTCTTCCTCATTCACCAAGCAAGGTATTTCGGACAAGAAATCAGAGTTTAGATCAACATCATAGGAGCCATCTTCTGTAAAAAGATTTTGAAAATGAGCTTCATCCTCTTTATTTATTTGAGAAAATCCTTTAGCAGATTCGCCAGACAAAGAAATTATTTCTGAAATGTGATTTTGGGATATTCTGGCTCTACATTGCTTGTGGAAAAATTAAGAGGTGTTCCTATCTCCATCTTTCAGCCAAGTACTCCTAGACTTTAGCCTCCAATATTCTTCTTCTCGCCTAAGTGCTTGAAAGGAGTTGAACTGAGCTCTTTGCTCTTTTTCCAACAGAGCAGGGGTGAATCCGATTCTTCCATTTCCAATTATATCTCCTCTAATTTCTCCAGACACTCTTTCCTATCACCGATTTGGTTTTTTTTTAGAGTTTAACCTAAGTCTTCAACGCTGCTTTTGTATTTTTAAGTTTCCTCTCCCATACATAGTTCAACGATCCAACTACTAGAATTTCCCATGTCGTGGATACAATACTCATAATTCCATCTTGATATTTCCATAATGGGCTGATCCTAAAGGGCATTGGACCTAAATGTTCTTCATCTTCAATCTGCAATTTGATAGGCTTATGATCGGAAGTAAGCTTGGGAAAAATGATGGAAGAAATTATTTTTACCCCATCAGAAATAAATCTTCCTTTTTTTGGTTTAAAATCCATCAAATCGCACGATAGAATACAATTTTCCACCAAATGAAGCATTGAATCTCTCCCACTAATGCCTCCTTTTTTCTCTTTAACGTCCATAATGATATTTAAATCTCTAGCCACGATAATATTGGAGTAAGAATTAATAGAGAGAAAGTCTGACACAGAAGTCCAGCACTCTCATTTTTTCTGATAATTGACTGGAATGTAAAGGTTAAAAAGGGCAAGATAAGTCTTACTTTGAAAAGGACGCAATTCTATGAATATCCAATGCTGCGTTGCATGAGTTTTGACCAATGAGAATAGATTCTCTGTCCACAGGGTATTGATTCCACTAGTAGAACCTCTGGCACTCACTATTATCCCCACATTTGTTTTCTAGTTCTTATTACTTAAGGAGAGAAGACAATCTTCTTCAATTCTGGTCTCTTGGAGCAGAAGAACATCTGAAGAAGCAATTCTTGAGAGGTCTTTTACAGCTACCACCTTCGAATAATTTTCGAGCCCTCAGCAATTCCAAGAGACGATATTCATTGTTTATTATTGACAGAAGGAGAAGGGCCTTCTTTTGAAGGTCTGGCCTTGGTGGTCCTTGCAATTGACATTTCGATTGTAGCTTGCCTTCCTTACATCTTCAATCATTTTGCTTCTTCCTCCCTAACTTGCTTAAGAGGTTTACGTCCTTTTTTTGAGGACCTCTCAAGAGTGTCTTCATCAGATGAACCAGTATTATCCATTGGTTTCTTTTTTTTGCCATTTCGATATATGTGGGAGAATGACCATCAGCAGGAGAACCCTGAGTTGAAACAGTTAAATCTTTATTTTCTTCTCGAATCCGAACTTGTGATTGGGGCAGTTCTCCCTCTTCGAGAGATCAAAACACTTGTTCTTCTAGAATACTGAGAACTTCAAAGTTGTTTTGTGTTGATATTTTCATCATTGTTGCTGCATTTTCCTTTGGTTTGGGATTACTCCTCGAGCCCACTTTTTCTTTTTTCCCCTGCTTTGTTGAATTAGCTTTTGGACTTGTGTCCATTGATCTCCCTTCTCTTTGATCGCTTCTTCCTCAAATTTCTTCCTCCATGATCTGAAAAAGTGCCCATATTCATGGCAATGTATACACTTAAAAGGAAATTGCTCATAATCAAGCTCTTGCACATGATTCCAGCCTGCTACTGTCAACTTAATCACTTCAGGAAGCCCTACCTCTAGGTCCACTTCGACACAAATTCGAGCACAAGTATATTGTTCTCTTCTTTCAGCCCTATCTATGTACTTTCCCAAAGTGTTGCCTATAGCTTCGAGAGACTCTACATTCCAACAATGAAGAGGAAGATGTGACAACCTGACCCATACAGGAACAACGGAAGGGACATCTTGATCCGGATCAAAGTTTGGATTCCACTTGTTCAAATAAAGCCCATGTGGGCCCATGAAATATGGTTCATTTCGGAAGATTAAATATTTGTCTTCGGAAATTTCAAAGAGAAAAACATAGTATCCTTTGCCAATTAGATTGCTTCGAATGCCTGCTGAGATTAGGGGTTTCCAATTTCTTTGAACCCACTCGTCAATCGCCTTAGGAGAGGGCCAAAGACCAATAAACTGGCCTATCAGACCCCGGTTTGCAATATTCAAGGTTATACGACAAGGTTGTTTCATAGGGAGATCCACCGAGGGAATATTGGCAAGTTTCTTAACAAAAGTTTGTTGAATCTGAGAGGGTTTCCTTTTGCCACTTGCTGCAACCAGACTCCTGAATGCGGAGATTTCAGGTGGAGTCGAGGAAACCCCTCCGACCTCCATGACAGAATCACACAGAGCTTCCTGCAAAATAGAAACTCAAGGATGTCAACCAGTCACAAACAAAGAAAACCTCCTCCAAGAACAACAGGATCAAGATTGCTCCAAACAAGGATAAGCCATAACAAATAAAGATTAGAATCTACCAGCACCACCAAACTACAAAAGTCCCTGCTCCAGAAAAACCAAAGGAACGAGCTCCAATATCGAAGTAGCAGAAGGCTGCCTGAAAAGATTGAAGCTCAAAAAACAACAATGAGATCACTCACAACCTCCTCTGAGAGTAGCAGATCAAGACTGCTCCAAAACAGACTGCAGAAACAACCCTGCTTCAGAAGGAGAGATCGTAGCAAACAAAAATCGACCAGATCGAGCCACTGAAGCATGCAAGCTCAAGCTGGGCAAGATCCACCAGACCTGGAAAAGTTATTGATGGTTTCTTGGAGAGGATAGCCATATATATTAAAAACACAATTTTCTTAACATTTTTTTACATATTTTATGTATAAAAATGATAATATTCCATGTTATTTTAGGTCACTCAATGATTCACATAAAAATAAATAAGAGCAAAAAAAAAGTAAATTTAAAGTATTTATTTAATGATTCATATATTTATGGTTAAAGTATTCAAATTAATATAATAAATAATAGCGTATAATATGGTGACTTTCCCATATAATAGTTTTTTACTTAACGTTTCCCATATAATAGTTTTTTACTTAGTTTTTGTTAAAAAAACTAAAGAAAGGGAAACTTCCACAATTACACCATTTTCTTGGTTTACTACCTTCCTCCTTTTTTTTCTTTGTTGTCGTCGTTGTAGTGGTGGTGTAAAACCTAATAGTAAACTTATTATAAGACACCATAGTTCACACTTATGATATATAATACATCATTCATAATAATATATAATAGTAACATTAATATTTTTTAATTGAAATGAGTAGAGATTTTGTATTAAAGGGTCGAGGAATACCGATAAAAATCTACATACAATCCCATTGTTTCTTGTTTCCTAGATTTCTCTAACAAAAACTAAAGAAAGGGAAACTTCCACAATTACACCATTTTCTTGGTTTATTACCTTCCTCCTTTTTTTTCTTTGTTGTCGTCGTTGTAGTGGTGGTGTGAAACCTAATAGTAAACTTATTATAAGACACCATAGTTCACACTTATGATATATAATACATCATTCATAATAATATATAATAGTAACATTAATATTTTTTAATTGAAATGAGTAGAGATTTTGTATTAAAGGGTCGAGGAATACCGATAAAAATCTACATACAATCCCATTGTTTCTTGTTTCCTAGATTTCTCTTGTTCCATTACAACTACATCTCAAATTTTCCCCAACTAATAAAACTATAGTTGAGTTAACATCCTTCACATGGAACTTGTGACTGTATATTCTCATGAATTGTCCTAACAAAATGATGCAAAAAAAAGTATACATAAACAAAGATTTAATGGAATATGTGACTATTGTGTGCCTCATCCACTTGCTACTCGTCATTAGCTAGACCCCAAGAATTTGGAATTTCTAGATTAGCCGCTGTAGTTGTTGAATTGACTCCTTGACAATTTAGTTGATTCCAACACAGGGTTAATTATGAGATTGATCCCATGTGTTAAACCCAACAAGATATTCAAGTGTGTCTATGTATCAGTTATCTACTTTTCGATGTGACCCCTCTACAATGTAACTATGTTCTACAATTCATCATATTTATTATCGTGATCTACTATATGAGAAGAAGTTTGGTCAATAGCTCCTTTTAGACCCTCCATTTGATAGTTGAGTCTTCTCACCATAATTTTATCCTCTCTAATGTTTCTTTGCACTCCCCCTCCACCCAAATACCAGTTTAAAGGGAACACCATACTTATCCTCACAAATGGCTTCAAAAGTCAAAGGCCTCCTATCCAACACCAAATTATAGCCCCACAAACAAGTTTGAAAAAAAACACAAAAAATGGGACTATATACTAGCTACCCCTCGATCCCCACTGAATTTGATAAACGCTTAAGAAAAGTCAAGAGGAGAAACCAAACCGTGAGAAAGACAATCAAACCCCCCACCTTTCAAATATGAGCAAGCTCTCTAGATAATACTACACATATTTTGGACACCAAACCCAAATGCTCAAGATTTTCCCCAGATTCTTGCATCGTGGATATCTCTTAACAAAGATATCCCATCAGTATGAGACGAATACAAATGGAGTCCCATATAGGAAGAAGCCACCAATGCTAGAGCAAGGAAAAAGAGGGAGCCACGATGGGGGAAGGATCCCTTACTTGGAAATAAATTATTACAAAAACTCATACCCCTGGGAGAGAATGCATGTTGTATGTAAAGCATGCCTTGACTATTCATATTCATTGAGTTGTTAAAAGTGACATGCATGATGTTCATCAAAACAATATCCTTAGGGGAGCCACCAACATATTGGGTGGACCCCATTTTTAATACATACCCCTCTATCCAAAATTACAACTTTATTATCTAGCTTATCGATGATTGTGTATTTTTTCCTTCTGATATGAAGGATATTGACCTCCTTGATTTGCTTGAGGCTTTCAATGATTCCTTGTTGGACCCTACCAATAATGGTTACTTACTTATATATCATTTTTCTTTCTTGATTGATAACTAAAACAGTGTCATCAAGGGTTAATACTTTATGTAGCTTGAAGGAAATGATGATCTCCATTCCAATATATATAGCATAAAATTCAACTTGATTATTTGTCACCAAAAACCCATTTCCCAACAAAACAATATTTATGTGTTTCCTTCGGATCCAATAGGATCCCCTTACACATGTCACCCCAATAATAGTAATATTAATATTAGTAATAATACAACTCAAACACAATAATATAATATGCATATTATAATATAAAACTTAAACTCATTACGTTGTTCCATTCCATCAATTGTTTTATTTTTTGAATGGGTTGCTCAAGAAGACATGCATGATCTATGTGATCATTATGGGCCATCACAAAAATGGTCATAATTCTAAACAATACTTTGGGTCATGAACTTCCAACGCATTTATCAGGTCGTAAATGATTTTTTTTTGGGTGTTCATAAACTTTTGAAGCCTTGGATTCAATTGGCTCATACATCACATCTTATGAAGATCATAGAGATATTTCCAATGTTTAAAATACTGACCTAATCAAAATTCATGTGTAAAAGTTATGGCCCTGAGAAGTTGACATTCCAAAGAAGTATTGTTTTGGGGCTTACCATCATTTTACCACCTCAACTCCTAAGGTTGGAGTTGTTGCTTTAGGGTTTGTACACTCTATAGTTTTGCTTCCTATTACAATAAAAGGAGTTTTTATCCTTTTAATTAGGTTTTTTTTAAAATTATTGTTGCAAACGCTTATCTTCTCAAAGAACACTACTGTCATTCTAGACATTATACATGCACACATATTTTCACAATTGTTTATAAATATAAATTGGATTCGTTGTATTTATATGTTCCTTTTATGTGTTAATGATATGTTTAATTTGTTCCTAACATATTTCAGATCAATCTAAGATCTTTTTTACTATTTACTTTTGCAATGCAAAGCATATAGTGAAAGCACATAAACAACATTAGATATTTATATTATACCACTTATCACATTGTAATATCCACAATATTTTCCTAGGGGAAACATGAGTGGGGGGGGGGGGTCCCTCTTTTTCCTAAACGCAAATAATAAAAAAGAGTATGCGTGGGGATCAGGAGTAGCCTCCAATAATGAAGAAGAGACTCTAATTGTTTATTAAGTATTGTACCTCCTCAAAGAAAAAGGAATAAACATGACAATGGATCCCATTAAATATAGGTCTAGAAATATTGATCCAAAGGATGCTTAACATCGTTAAAGCTTCCAACACCCTTGTTTTCTATCAAGTGCTTAGAAAGAAGAGAAATTTGGAAAACCATCAAGCAAATTTGGGGGTTGAACGAAGAAAGGAACTTTAGCATTAGACAAACATGTTACCATAATTAAAGCATCATATGATGAACCATATGACAAAGATTTTAATAGTTCGTTGAAGAGCATGAAGAACACCTATAAGATTGCAAGTGTGGGAGAAATTTGGATCTTAATGTTGCACATGTGTTGCATCCCTTACAAGTAGACTAAGTCACATCTTGATAGGGGTTCAAAGGAAGGCCTCCAAAAGAAGGGGGTTTGAGGGGGACCCACCCTCTCAACTAGAGGGTCATGGGGGTCCAATAGGCCCCTAATTTATGGGTTTGGTAGAATAGAACCCCAAGGACTTTTTTTTGTTCCTTATGTATTATTTCACCCAATACTTTTGGCCTATTCTAAACTAAGTTCATTTAAGGAATTAGGTTGTAATCTAATATAGGTGAATGGATTAAGGTTTTAAATGTTGTAAAATACCTAAATATTGTATTGTGAATAGTGAAGTTAATACAATGAGATAAAGAGAAGTGTAGCCCTTAGTTAGGATGGTTTTCTCAATTAAGGGTTTATGAGGTAAATCTTTGTGTAATGTGTGTGTGAGCGTGCGTGTGCCATTTCTATTCTTATGTTTTAGATTCTATTAGTATTGATTTTATTGCACAAGTTTATCAAACCCATCGTTTGGTATTAGAGAAAGCTCATTAGCTTTAAGGGGATGCCTTTGTTACTAGGGTATAGCTCATTCTATGAAGACAAGGTATCTTGGGTCTATAGTAAACCTATTATTGAGTGGGAGCTTTGCAAAGTGGATCTTGTGTAAAAAAAATGGTAAGAAATTCAATAATAGGAATACAGAAGTTTAACGACCATAACTTCCAATTATGGAAGCTAAAGATGGGAGATCTTCTTGTAGATAGATAATGATAGGTTGTTGTGGATCCATGTTAAAAAACTATTGTTATGTTGAAATAAGATTAGCAAGAGTTGGAAAGAAAGGTAAGAAGCACAATTCGACTATGCCTCTCAAATTCAATGTTGTTGAATGTATTTGTAGAATACAATTCAAGAAGTTTGAGATAAGTTAGGGAATTTGTATTATTTAAAGTCCCTTGTAAAAACATGTTGTTTCATGGAAAGAAGTTATATCATTTTAGGATTAATGATGGTGACTCTATGATGAAGCATTTGAATTCCTTTAATACTACTATAAGTCAAATGTTTTGTATCGATATTAAAATGGAGGAAGAAGATAAGTGCATTACCTTGTTACGTTCTTTGTCATATTCTTGTGATAATATGGTTATATCAATTGGTAGTAGTATGCAATCCACATTAAAGTTTGAGGTTGTAGTTGCATACTTGATATGAAAGGAATTAGGGAACATTTATATGTTGGGTGTGTCCAAGGGTGTTTGATCTATAACATGTCATCTACAAGAGATGAAAAATAAGTCTTCGGGGGGGATCTATATATAAAGGCAGATCTAAATCTCCAACACAATCTATAAGCCAATGTTTGAAATGTAGGAAATCTAGGCATTATAAGAGATTGCAGATCATAGAATGTTGATAAAAGTAAGGGATTAGATGACAACCCTTCCACATAAATGAAAACCTCTATGGAAGAAGGAGGTAATGTTTACTTGGAATCTACAAGTACAAATTTAGATCATGAAGTATGGTTGATCGACTCGAGTGCTTCATTTCATACGACACCTCAAAGTGAATGCCTTTGTGAATATGAAAAATATAATGGAGGTGGTGTTTTCCTAGGAGACGACTTGCCAACCAAGACCATAGGACGTGGAAGGGTGAAGCTACTGCTCAAAGATTGAACAATTATAACTCTCCATATGGTTTTGAACTTTCTAGGTTTGACCATAAACTTGACATTTTTAAGTAAGATGGAATGTTGCAAACATTATTTTTGGGAAAATATCATAAATTATTGGAAAATACCGAAAAGAAGAAACTTATACTTGAAGAATTATGAAAAAAAAGGAAATCTGAAAAAGTTAAGAGAAATCATAAATATCAAGAGAAATTGAAGACATTTACAATATTGGTAAGATGAGTGATGTAGGTTTGCATACTATATTTAAAAAGGAAACATGCAAGATGGTTCAAGGATAAATAGTGTTGACGATGGGAGTTTGGATTGGAACATTGTAAAATTTGTTGGGAAGCACTATTATTGAGGGGTGTAATAGTTTTGTTGTTCTTGAGGGGAGGATTGAAAAAAAAAAGTCCCCTACTTTCCCATATAATGGCATGGCATCAAAGGCTACGTCATATTGGAGAGACAATCCTTCAAACATTACATGGTAAAGGTATAGTTGAAGGTATGTTTGATTGATCATTAGGTATCGATTTATATGAATATTGTATATATGGTGAACATAATCATTTAATATTTTTATTTGGTGTTACAATAGCAAAATGAATCTTGGAGTTGATACACATTGACGTGTTAAACATACTTATCAAAATGACAAGAACCCTCTAGAATTCTCATTTTTTAACCATCGCATTTAGTTGTTGTTTTTATCCCCATTTCAAAAAGGAGTGCTACTGGTAGCACCCTTTTTTCCAAGGTATTTTTTGACATTTTGAATCTTTTTAGCTACAAAGTATCAACAATTTTTTCCAAATGTTGTTTTTCCTATTTTATTTGAAAAGTTTATTTTCATTTCTTTTTAAATGGTGTTTTTTATTTTTATTTTTTTATTTTACATATTTAAAAAAATCCTAAACTTGTCAATTTAAACAATATTTAAAATGTCACATGTCATTTATTTTTTCCAAATTGTGATTTTTCATCTAATTGTGTTAATGATTAATTTAGAGATGTGTCTTCCTTCTCTACCGCAGAGAACTTGTCTTCCTTCACTTTGGAGCGAACTTGCTTGAGCTTGCAGTGTATACAAATGAGGGAGGGTGAGTCCCTGTTTATACTCTTCATGTGGGTGATCTAAAACCTTGACAAGACCGACTTCTTGGCCTTACTAGGCCAACCTCTCCTAGGGGGACTCAAAAATATATTTTATAATTCTTCTTTTGGGGACTATTTCCCTGACTTACAACGGAGGATTTACCTCGACAATTTCATAACTAATTACATTAATGACATATCTAATCAGAGGGAAACAATCCCTTAATGGAGGTATAATAAAAGTATAATGAAATACAATAATAATAATACAAAAAATATACAACAAATATTCTGAAGTTACATTTTCAACATCACTCCCTCTTAACAAGGAAGGTATTCTTTTTGACACAGTCATTGCACAACTGGACATAATCTCTAGACATCATCATTGGATCATTGTCATCACTGAATCGTCATCACTGATGCAACAATTCTCATCTCGTTGACCATTAACTAGTGACATCTCACGAATCTATACATCCTCAGAAGTTCTACAAATCCAACCTTTTTTCATGCTTGATGTAGGCTTATATCCCATGTAGGTCTTCATCATCATCGCTATGAGCAAGCTATCAAGTAGGTATAGCCCAGGTCCCCATTTTACATTGTTGAAGCAATAACCTACATCTCCTACTACCATCCTGTGGTATCCATATCATCTCATCATCTCACAGAGAGTAGTCTGTATGCCTACAGTACATCCCTGCAGACGACCTATGTCTTCCACCCTATGGAGATCATCCTAGGAGTATACGCTTCTTCCATCATGTGGAGAGCATCCCAATACCATATAGCATGTCCACCAGAAAACCTGTGTCTTCCACCCAGTGAATACATCCCAAGAATATCTGCATCTTCCACCCAGTGGATACAACCCAGATGTATTACGTCTCTTTCTCAATCAACTCGTGTCTTCCAGCTAGTGGGTACAACCCAGTAACATCTACGTCTTACACCCAGTGGATCCATCCCATATGTATTACAACTCTCTCTCAGTCAACATATGTCTTTAGACATGTGGATACAACCCAAGAGCAACCTATATATGATTATGTCCTTTCGGGTCACCTGCATCTTCATCCATGTAGATACATTCTAAGCACATTCTAGATGCTTTATGAGCCATGGACCACCAACATCTTCAGACATGTGGATACAACCCAAGAGCATCCCAGATTCATTACGTCCTTACGGACCTGTGTCTTTCTCCATGTGGATACAACCTTGTTGCACCTGCGTCTTTCGGTCATGGTTCTTCACTCCCTCTTTCGAGGAACAATGATCTATATAACTCCAAGCTTCTCTCTGAAGTACTCGAAATTCACTCTCGTTAGCGGCTTGGTTAACATATTAGTTTTTTGCTCATTTGTCGCTATGTACATACTCAATCATAAATGCTCCTCTTTGCACCATATCTCATATATAGTGGTATTGGATCTCAATGTGCTTCGACTTGTTGTGGAACTGGGTTTTCAGACAACTTCACTCATATTTGGTCATCGTATTACACACAAGTCATCTATAACTCGACATCAAACAATCCCGTAAGTATCTTTCAAGTCCACACTGCCTCACAACTTACTGAACAAGTTGCAATATACTCTACCTCAACTATTCTTAATGGTACGCTCGTCTACCTCTTGCTGCACTAAGAAATCATGCCAGACCCTAAGCTGAAGGAACACCTTGAAGTGCTCCTCCTATC
The DNA here is from genome assembly GCA_001517045.1 of Pseudotsuga menziesii. Lineage (NCBI taxonomy): Eukaryota > Viridiplantae > Streptophyta > Pinopsida > Pinales > Pinaceae > Pseudotsuga > Pseudotsuga menziesii. The sequence goes on from LPNX010421896.1 coordinate 192,338, forward strand.
TGTATCACTACCATCCCAATTGGAGTCAACATATCCATGCAGGTAGATCCTCTGATCTCTCACATATATGAGGCCATACTCAATCGTACCCTTCAGGTACCTCAGTACATGCTTTGTTGAAACCATGTGAACATGTATTAACTCCACCATGTAGTGGCTCAAGGTGTTCACTGCAAAGAATTTATCCGACCTTATGTTCGTTAGGTAGATCAACGAACCAATCATTTGTCTGTAGACTGTGGCATCAACTGTCTCTAAAGAAGGATCACACAACAACTTCAAGTTTGATGCCATTGGTGTATTTATGGCCTCTCAATCTAACATATCGAGCCTCTTCAAGATCTTGAATGCATATTTTCCTTGGATAAGGAAAATCTCCTTTGTATTTTTTGCATGTTTCCCTAGGAAACAACGAGAAAAGATAATCAGAAGTTTACTTGAAAAGATGAATATTCTTATCGCAAGAAAAGAAAAGACCGCAAAGGACAGAGCCCTGAAAAAAGAGGAAGAAAGCAGGTCGAGATGAGGAGTGCCGGTGTTTACTCCCTTCGGTCCAGTTTCAAACCCCTATGTGTCTGTTAACAAAGCCCAAGATACCGGCTCGATAGAGCAGGGATTAGTCAACAACACTTGCGACACAAATGCAGTCTCACCCAAGATATTTTTATGGGTATTTTCCAGAACTAGGTTTCTACAGTTAGTTTGGGATTTCTACTCTTTTTGTACCTTATTACAATGCTCGACTGAAGCCATGGATTATACTTCTTACTCCTTTTCTATTCATTCAAGATACTTGTCTAATTACCAATCAACACATATCATCCTAATTAACATAGCAACCTTATGATAGACTCATTCAATAAGCAGTGCGACACATACATACATGAGATTGTTCATAAACAGAAGGGATGTGACACATTCAGTTCTACTTATTCACAATATGCATACATTCAACATAACACACTCATCAAATACACACAAAGACAACATTTAACATGGAAACCCATCTGGGAAAAACCACAAAGGCACTCTTCATCTGACATGAGAAATATATCAACACCTTTTGTTTGCACACCCAACTTACATACTTTGTTCTATGTATTATTTACAACTTATACAAACTTCTCTCCTCTCACGCTCTCTAGTCTTATATCTCTAAAGTTTTCTTCTCCTTCACTCTACCATCGATCCACAAACAAACTGGATCAACTCTCTTCTCTACAACTCTACAACTCTAATAATAAACCACTCTACTTCTTCAGCAACTAGAACATGGTCCAGAGTGAGGCCACACCGCACACAGCTTGGATTCTCGCTTTTATAAGTTCTTACATGTTGTAGTCAACCGAATCTAATATGTTAGCCGACAGGATGTCATTCATATTCTCATACATTCAGTTACAACTGACAGTAGGCACTATTGTCCAAAAAATAAAAAATAAAATATGCTTTATTACCCAAGCATGCTTTATTCTAACTGACTACTTACCCACGATCACCCGAACTGTCTATTTCAACTATTGTACTCTTCTTCTATCATGGTTCCTTTCATCATGGTTGCTCTCATCGCAACCCCTCTTCTATAGTGAACCCTTTCATCGTTGGCTTCTCTCGTCGCAACTTCTCTTCCGTCGTAGCTTCCTCTGTCGTGCGACTGGAATATTCATATTCCCGAGCAGAATTATGGCCAAATTCTACCTATCTTTTCCTAGGGACAGAAAGGAATTCGACCTATTGTTGGTAAATATTTAGTTGGACTAATAGTTTGCTTTGGGGAAAAAGGCATGATTGTAATTTGGGCCGATAGTTCCCATTTTTAGATGTAACGAGATGGGTTAAATTAGAAAGATAACCTGATGACTGATAGTTGAGAGACAGTCGATGGTTAAATCAAGAAGTGTAAAATCATAAAAGCATCGATCCAAGTTGTGTATAGCTCATTTAGAGGCATATTCATAGATGACAATTAAGAATAGAATAAGAAGAGAAAGAAAAGAGGCAGACACCAAAACCAGAGAGCATGAGATAAGAGAAGAATACATGATTTGTAAAGAATATCAAAAGAAGAGTCTGCAAGCTGTGTGCATAGACTAAAGGTTCTAAACCATTTCTCATGCCAAGTGAAGAGCACCTTTGTGGTTTTTCCCAGATTGGTTTCCATGTTAAATCTTATGTTTGTGTGTATTTAATATCCATTTTTATGTCGAATGCATATCTGTTGTGAATGAGCTGATTTGAATGTTTCGAGCCAATCTATTGTGAATGAAATTATATATATATGTTGCACAACTAATGTTATGATCATATGGAATAGTAGTTGGTGTGTGTTAATGCTTTTTGTTACATGCTGGTATATATGTTCTTCTTGAATAAGTGTATGAGACATAAGTTTATTCCTCGGTTTTGGTTAAGTGACCTAATAGTGTTGTACAAGGAAATCCCCCTCATAACTGTAAAAACATGGTTATGGAAGTACCCATAAGATATATTGGGTGAGACTTCATCTGTGTTGCAAGTGTTGTCGATGGAGTTCTACATTGTTGGGATGATATCTTGGGTTTTGTTGACGAACAAGGGATCTAAACCTGGGTTGACAGAGAAGCAAGACAACACCACGCCTCTAAATAATTGATGTTGTCACTCCCTCTGAAGCAAAGCTTTCTTACTTCCTCTGAGCATCATCCTCCCTCTACATCTTGTATTCTCTGCATAAGGACATTCTGCATTGGAGTGACAAGTAGCATCCTTTGTTGTTGATCTCCTGTGTGTCATCTCTTAAGGTGACTAGATACCAGATCCTCCATCTCAAATTTCATCCTCAACCTTGTAGTGAAGGTTGATACCTCCATCATTCTAGGTGATCCTCATGCTCCTCATGTAATTGTATGTGCTATCCCATGGGTGCCTTTTGAGATCGTACAGAACCTTCTTCAATTTGTGAACATGTGGTTCTCTGTAGAGAGTCCCTAGTCCTGGAAGTTGCTCGATATGCACTTTTACTTGATTGAATAAGTGTTTCTAGTCAATGTATCAAACATATCACCATAATGGAATCCTTGTTTATGAAAGAAACCACAAACCTTGCTTTGTATTTCTCGATGATGCCATCTGTTGCATGCTTGATCTTGTAGATTCACATGGAAGACACTACATACTTCCCTTTAGGTCTCGGAACCACACCCAAAACATCATTCTTCATGATCAACTGCTACTCTTTGATCATAGCATCCTTCCATTCTTTCTTCTTGGTTGCTTCTTCATTGTTGGAAGGATCTGCATCAAGGATGTCACACAATAGTGCCACATAACTGGAGTGTGTCCAGGGCCTCTTAATTTCTTTGGAAGTCTCGTATGGAGCACCATAGTTTTCTTCATCTTTGATGATCTCTCATGCCCAAGCTGGTCTTCCGTTGTATGTGTTTTCCCTTCTAGGTGGATCTATCAGTCTCTATGGCTTGATCATATCATGATTCTCATGTTCTTCTGAAGTCCCCTCTTATATAACTGTTCCTATGAATATGGGATATTTAGGTTCTTCTTCATGTGCTTTATCTGAGTAAATATTCTTTGAGTGTTGTGTTTGAACTGTCATCACTTTTTCTTCACCATTATTCTCTTGTAGGTGATTTCATACTATCCTTCCTACAAGTTAAATTCAATTGCATGATTAGAAACATTTCATATTTTTTAAAACATATTGATAATGACAAATTATTATGAATAAATACATAAGTCACACAATCATGCAACTATCTTAGCCAATGTTTCAACACAACATTCATCCATATCCTGTATACATACGGTAACTTTCTAGATGCCATCCATCTCTTCCAAGGAATTATTAAGAGCATGCACTACTCCCAATATGTTAACAAAGAGGTTTCATTCTAGATAAGTAGCAATGGAATGTTGTGCAACACCATAGGCTACTTACCTATCACGTGCATATTAGTAGTATACAATTCATGAATGCAAATACTCTAACATGCATAATACATTTCCTAAATCTAGGAACATAAATATCTACACAACTAAACAATATAATTTAAGTAACTAGATATATAGGAAATGAGAATTTAAACACTTGCCTTTATTTGTTTGGTAGATTCCCTCTTCATCGTTGTTTTCTTGTAGGAATTTCTAAAGTCTCTGACAGTGTGCTCTACTACATAACTTGATTTTGAGGACCTGTGTTTGTCTTGCTCATGATCGACAATGTTGAGCAATTTTTATACCATAGATCACATGGAATTGTCCCTTCTTCTTCATTCACGACTTCTTCTTGTCTTCTCTAAGGGATAAGAAGTTCTTCCATATTCATTTTTGAATCATTCTGAATCAAAGTACATATTCCTCATCACTTAAGGAATATTCCATTGTTCTCTTCTAAACTGGTTCATCATCTTCAGTGGCATGAGCTGTTAGGGTTGATTGCAATCGCCTAGCTTTTCTTTTGTTGCTATTGAACTTAGTGATCCTCCTCCTAGCACAAATTCCTTGAGTGAAATATTCCCATGATATTGGGAGATCATTCAAGGTGTTCATCACCATTTCTTCTTCCTTGACATTATTTCCAATGGATTCTAGTTTCTCCTTGATGTGGGGGACCCTTGTGAAATAGGATTGAATGCTTTCTGACATCTGCAGCTTTTCACCCTTGAGTTGAGTTCTCAAGGTCATCTTCATGTTCATGTTCTTTCCTTCATACAAGCTGATCAAAGCATCGAACATGTCCTTGGGAGTCTTCAAGGATGATATACGTGGGATCAAATGGTCTTTGATAGAGTCTGGAATGACCCTCTTGGCTTTGACCATGTTCTTCTAATTCTTAGCTTTGTCTTCATCTCCCTCTGGGTCTGCAACTTCTCCTTTAACATAATCTTCAAAGTCATGATCGTCTAGTATGAGAAGTTGATTAGGATATTTTAAATCGTTTACTTATTATTTGGTTGTATAGTTAAAAAGAGCATGAAATGTATGAATGTGCACATAAAATAGATATGCAACATAAAATCACACAAGAACCACTTGATAATGGAGTTCGTCCTTAAAGGGACTACATCTTTGGGCCTGCTCTTCAATGGGAGCCCCCTTATTATAAATATCAATAAAATATCAAGTAACATGGAAAATATGGCTTTATACCTCAAATTTTGGAAGTGACCTGTAAATCAATTGCTCAAATCATAAAATGAATTGCACCACTGCGTTGAGAAGGATCGAGCGGTGAGGATGAACATAAAACACTGCATAGTTTGGAGCAGTAAAAAATTAGACCCCTCAAAAAGCCCAATGACCGTTAAAGTTCCACATGGAAGGTCGTACATGTATGGCTCCATACACCTTGTGAATTGTGCCTATATAGGCCTCGAACTGCATTCCCAGTTCTTGGCTTCTCTGCGCACATGCCCTTGACCTTCATGCTTGTTGTTTCCCCTCCAACTCTCAAGTTGACTCCTATTTATAAGAAATGGGGGAGGAATCAGTACAAGACCTGCCCCACTTGGTATGTTGATAGACCATTTGAATGGTTTGGGGGAGGTCCGGTGTTCAAGCCCCGCAGACCCTCTTTTCTACGTCGTTTGTTGTGTTTGACCAGTGGATTTTGTGGTGTGTTGTTTGCTCGTATGGTGCATATGATATATATAATATAGTTTTCAGACCATATGCCAAACGAGGGTTTGGTTTGACCAGACGCCACTGTGGAGGGCCAGGGGAGGGTTTGGTCTGACCAGACACCACTGTGGAGGGCCAGTCCTATCTCTCCTTTTCCCCACATAACATATGGTACAAACTTAAATAATTTTTTTACCATATGCATGTTAAGACACACCAATGGCTCGAGTGGTTAAGTCGTTGGACATTCATTATATAGGTAATAGGTTTGAAACCTTTGAAGGTTAATTTAGTCTTACAGATGAATTTTTTATCATCCTTGGAGTGCCACGTGTTGCCACATGATTGGACACATGTCACTTAGATTGTGGTGCTGCATTATTGGGCCACATGTCACTTAGGATTGCGTCACGGCATGATTGAGCCACATGTCACTTAGGATTGTGTCACTGCATGATTGGGCCACATGTCACTTAGGATTGGTCCACCTGTATGCCATCTATACGCACAGTGAGCTGGCATGACACATGCCACATGGGAGCCCAATCACCTACCATGTCAGCACCTCCTACCATGTGTCACCCTATGGGGTGCCACATCATCTATACATATGCCATGTTTCACACTTGCAATGGTGCCACATGGCCTTTTTTTGGCCCAATTCTCTGTGGGAAACACTGTTTGGCCAAAAATTCAGAGCATCATAACTTTTCCATATAGAGTCCATTTTTAGTGAAATGAACGCTGTTGGAATCGACTGACAAGCTCTACACTATGATGCCAGCTCCACATTATTTTTATGATTTTGAAAAATGACCAATTCAAAGATCCTCTTGGATCATGCCTCCCGTTAGAAGGATTTTGGTCCTCTAAAAGCATTATTAGTGAATAGTTAAGTGAGGGGAGTGTTACCTTACCTTTCCCTTCTTGATCCACCATGATTTGCTTGGAGGAGTGCTTTTTGGGCCAAATCAAAGATACTCCACATCACCCCTTACAAAGTTCATGAAAAAACTATCCCAAGGATGAGAAAAAATAAGAAGTGGTGTGTGCATCCCCAATTTTCTATTAGTGGGATTACAAAGTCACATCACACATCCCTTTACATTCATGATTCCCATCCAAAACAAATGTAATACAATCCCAAATTACCCAATTACATGAGAAGTGTAAATTTGTACATTATCAAAGGGAAGAATACAAAGAATACTCAAGAGGTAGAGTAGTTTGTCCTGCAAACCAAATTTCTTTACCTTGGATGGTCGCTAAGGATATAGAAAGGTTGATGTTGGGGCTGGACTGATCCTCTTGTTTGAGACATTGGAATATTTTTGTTGCCTCCCCCCCTATTGAGATGCTTTTCCAATCTCAAGCACTTCATTAGGAGAACAAGGATCGAAAGCATCATTGGACTTATCATGATCTTTTGCTTCCACAACTGCAAGCACAAGGTTCTTGTTGGAATTCACAAATCTTTTCATAGAACCCGTAGTGACAACTAATGAGCTATCCTACATGCCATGATCTATCACATTGTACTCCACCCCATCCTTTTTGAGATGGTACTTGTTCTCCTGCTCGAAGGAGACTATTTTCAATCATAAAGGTAGGGACTTCTCATAATTATTTCATAGATGTCAAGAGGCACAACATCCATCTCAACCTCATGAATTGGTTTTGATGCAATATCAAATATGACCCTACACTAATTGGTGACATTCATCCTGGAATTATCACATACCCAACCAAGAGGATAGGGCTTGGGATGAGGTTTGGTCTCTAAACCCAACTTTTTGACAACTGATTTTGAAATTAAGTTTACTTGAGAACCCAGTAAAAAAATAGTTTCAATCTTTGTATGTTTTTCAACAACTCTTATATGAAACAATTTATTTCTTCTTTTATCACAATCATGAGATGAAACTGCAGAACTAGATCTGACATGAAAGGAATGATTACCTGGTAGACCAACTGCTGTGATAAAATCTTCATCACTTGAGTTGGATTCAAAGTATTGTTGCAGTGCAGCAACAATCTTTTTCTTACCCTTGCCACCATACTTCTTCGGCCTCAACTCTGGATGTAGCTTCCAACAATGTTCTTCATCATGCCCATCATTTTCATATTTAGTGCAATGGAGCGCTTTCCTCCCATCCTTCATTGTTGTAGTTGTCCTCTTGTATTTTCCTTTGCATTTGAACTTGTTGTTATGAAACTTTTGGTTCTTCTTCGATGATCTTCTTGCACATTCTTTCCCTTGCTTTCAATATGAGTAGCTTGCACACTAGCCTCATTCAGATTAATAGGATTCAATAACAACAAAGTATGATGAATGTAATTGGGAAGTGCACCAACATACTTCATGAGAGTTTCAAGACAATATAAAGGAATGTTTAATTTAGGTGCTCTCTTCCTAAACTCTTCTGTAAAGATTTGTACATTTTGACCTTTATTCAATCTTACATTATGTCATTCCATCATGGCTTTCTGTACATAACTTAATGGATAAAAGTGCGTTCGCAAAGAAAAAGTGAGACAAGACAAAGATGAAAGGAGCTTACCACTATTTTAGTCCCTTTTTGCATCTTTCTCTCCCACCAAACAAGAGCAGCGTCGAATAAGAAAAGATATGATAACTATACTTTTACCTCTCTTCCTCGATCTGCTGAACTTGGTAGTATACTTCAATCTTCCTGATCTAATTGTTCAACTTCTCCGCATTTGATTCACCATTGAACACGGGTAATTCAAACTTCACATCCAAATTTAGCAATGGCTTCTTTGAAGTCCCTTTTAAACAATGATTGGAATGATGAAAGGGTGAGGAGGAAAAAGAACTTGAACTAGAGGAGAGAGATGGAGGCTCAGGAGGCTCCTCTCCATCTTCTTGATTCACTAAGGATGTGTCCTCCTCTCTTTCCTTCCTCTTATTTCTCTCCTTCTTTGTTACCCTTTGCTAATAATATGCAAACAGTTGCTCCACTTGATTTTCCATTTGATAAAAGGCCTTGTGGAAAGATTTATCAAGTTCTGTGCGGACCTCTTCATCTGCCATCTTCTTCTTCCATCATACACGAGCAATATCAGGATCGTAAGGTACCGGTTCACCTTCTCCTTCCTTGAATTTGTTACTAGTTAACATTCATACTCACAACCAAAAGGTCACAGATCCCTTCTCTGATACCATGGGATCATGATCTTTTAAATCCTCGACTTATAATTTGGTTGTATAGTTAAAAAGAGCATGAAATGTATGAATGTGCACATAAAAGGAAGATAACACATAAAATAGAGATGCACCATAAAATCTCACAAGAACCACTTGATAATAGAGTTCGTCCCAAAAGGAACTACGTCTCCGGGCCTACTCTTTAATGGGGAGGCCGCTTCTTATAAATCTCAACAAAATATCTTACATGGAAAATATAGTGTTATACGTCAAATTCAAGAAGTGACCTGCAAATCAGATGCTTAAATTAGAAAATGGATTGCACCATTAGGCTCAAAAGGCTCGAACGATGAGGATCGACATAAAACACTGCATCGTTTGGAGTAGTAAAAAATTCGACCCCTCAAAAAGCCCAATGTCAGTCAAAGTGTCATGTGGAATCCTGTACATGTACATATTCATACAGTTTGTACAGACCATATGTCTCTGAAAGTGTGCCTGCACGGGCATCGAACTGCATGCCAATTCCTCGACCTCTCTACGCGCATGTCCTCGACGTTCGGTGCTTGCTCTCTCCCCTCTAACTCTTCAGTTGATGCCTCTTTATAAGAAGTGGGTTGGAGTGCACACAAGACCGACCCACTTGGCATGTTGGTAGCTCGTTTGAATGGTTTTCGGGAGGTCTAGTGTTCAATCCCCACAAACCCTTTTTCATAGGCCATTTGTTGTGTTTTGAACTACATATTGTGGCGTGTTGGTTGGTCATATATATATATATATATATATATATATATGTTCAAACCATATTACCAATGAGGGGCTGGTCCGACCGACCGCCATCATGGTGGGCTAGTCGAGTCTCCTCCTTTCCCCTTATACCATATGGTTCAAACTTAAATAAATTCTTTACCATATCCATGTTAAGACACATTAGTGGCTCATGTGGTTAAGTTGTGGGACATGCTATATAGAGGTCAAGGGTTCAACCTCACCATATCCCTGTTAAGACACATTGGGGGCTCATGTGGTTAAGTTGTTGGGCATCCTATATAGGGTTCAAAACCTCACCATATCCATGTTAAGACACATTGGGGGCTCATGTGGTTAAGTTGTTGGACATCTTATATAGAGGTCAAGGGTTTAAAATCTTAGGAAGATAATTTGGTCTTACCAATCAATTTTTTACTATCCCTGGAGTGCCACGTGTCGTCGCATGATTGGTCCACATGTCACTCAAGGATTGGTCCACTTGTATGCCACAAAGTCAACTGACACGTCACCTACCACATGGGATCCTAGTCACTTACATGTAAACATTTCCCACCACGTGTCACCCATTGGGGTTCCATGTTATCTGTACAGATGCCACGTGTCACCCTTGCAATGGTGCCATAAGGAATTTTTGGCCAAAGTATGTGCAAGAAGTATTGTTTGACTAAAAATTGAGAACGTGAAACAAATGTCATTGGAATCGGCTCTATGAGCTCTATGCTTTGATGTTGGTTGAAATTTTATGGATTGGTCCCCTTATATTCCACGTAGTCAGATGGCACATCACCTGCCACATGGAAGCCTAGTCACGTACCATGTCAACACCTCTTGCCACATGTCACCTTGTGGGGTTCCATGCTATATGTATGGATGCCATGTGTCACCCTTACAATGGTGCCATGTGGCCTTTTTGGCCAAAGTCCGTGTAAGAAATATTGTTTGACCAAAAATTCAAAATGTCATAACTTTTTCAAATGGAGACCATTTTGAGTGAAATGAACGTCATTGAAATAAAATCGATGAGATCTATGCTTTGATGCTGGTTATAATATATTTTTGTGAGTTTTCAAAATGACCCATTTGAAGATCCTCCTAGATCAGAAATACCTTGTACTTCCATGCCCAAAAGTTTTTGTCTCCTTCAAGCTTGTCCTCATGCTTGGTAATGTTTGTCATATTGATATAATGAGAATCTCAAATGGAAATAGAGAGAATAGACCATACCAATGAGAGTGATTCAATTGGGTGCTTGCTCCAAAGCCTTTTTGGAAAACTGCTTCTAGTGGACCTAGGATTTGATAGAGAAACCCTAATTTTTCAAACTTTGTTTCTTACAGATGTGATTGGACAGAAAGATGTGTCTCCTCAAGGCGAGTTGAGTAGTATGCTCGATTTCCCAAAATTGTGGACATAACTACAAAATACTTGATGCCCTAGTTTTCCTCAATTTCTTCTACAGAATTGTTTGGTATTAATTCCGATGTATCTCCAAATTGCTCCTTAAGGTCTGAAACTTCATCTTGAGGTATTTTTATCTATGTTCTTTTCAACCCGATAGGTTAGAGTAGGATTGGATTTACCAAATGGAACTTATGCTAAGTTTCTGAAGGTGGCATGCTTATGGACTAATTTAATATAGTGAACTTGTACATACTTCCACATGTCAATGTTTCAACTTTGGGTTCCAAAACTTGTACCACAAATACTATAGTCAGATCCCTTTTTGGAACATCTTATGAAATTTGATTTGGATCTTTCTATCTCGATATATAACGTTTCTCCTCAGGTAAACTGTTTAAGACTGAATTATGGAAGAGGAGAAAACTCTACTTTGGAGGGATCATATCTCTTGGAGTACAATGAATCAGGGCTTGAAACTCATACACAAGGTATATCGACATATCATGTTTTACTTGTCCAAGTTTTACCTCCCGATCCTTCACCAAAATTGAGTTATAACGAAAATTCCCAGATGACTAGATTTTTCCTTCTAGGGTTTCAAGCATGAAGCCCTAATCTCCAACAACCACAGTTGTAGCAGTGTTTTGGATGCATAAATAATTCTTTCAGGGTAGCTCTGATACCATGTTAGGGTGTTAATGGTTATATAATATATTTAAACATTTAACATCATTTCATCATAATCATAACGTTAGGATCATAGAAAGAAAGACAAGCACAACAAAACACATAGATTTATCCTCAAAAACCACAAGGGAGAAAACCCAACAAATTCTTCAATATATATTTGTCACTAAATACAATGTCAGACAAAGATAGAAAACCAAGAGATAAGACATCCTTCACAACTTCTTCTTCTTCTCTACCGCATATAACTTGTCTTCCTTCACTTTGGAGCGAACTTGCTGTGTATCCAAATGAGGGAGGGCGCCTACCTATCTATACTCTTCATGTGGGTGACCTAGAACCCCAACAGATCTGAATTATTAGCCTTAGTGGGCCAACCTCTCCTAGGGGGACTATAAAATACATGTTACAATTATTCTTTTGGGGACTATTTCACTGACTTACAAAGAAGGATTTACCTTCACAATTTCATGACTAATTACATTAATGACATATCCGATCGTGGAGAAAACACCCCCGAAAGAAGGTACAATAAAAGTACAATAATAATAATACAACAAATATACAAAAAATATCTTGCGAAGTTACATTTTCAACAACAAAATATTGCTTGCTAACACCTTTTAATTTTACTTCAATCCATAGTTAATAGTAGTACATAACTAACACTACATTTACACAATGAATAAATAAGAAACACATACTGTTAAATGCTACTATGAAAATCATATACATTTTGAAAACTTTTTTTTTTTTGGTTTAAAATGCCATTTCAAATAAAGCAATTTTATGGACACAATGGGAAAAAGAAGGAACATTTTTAAAGATTCTTTTACACATTTTCATAGGTTTCATCTTTAAAATGACAATATTCAATATTATTTTTCCTTAACTTAATGATTCACATAAAAATGAAAGTTAAAAAAAAAGCTATCATAAAACAACAATATATAGATATTTATTGTTAATGAAAATATCAAATTAATATAATAAGTAATGACATATAACAAGGTAAATTTTATCTCGGATGCAGTGAAAGGGAAGAGAGAGTAATTTTATCTCGGATGCGGTGAAAGGGAAGAGAGAGTTGGTGGGAGAACACTTGACATGTCCTCCACACGTGACCCTCCCCACTTGCAATTCAACTATGAAGTGATGGTTGAGTCAGCTACTAAACCTCCCCATAGTGGGATAGCCCTGGCGTGGTGTGAAATGGTGGTGCATTGGGATATCAACAATTTGGATGGACTGGCTTCAAATCTGCATCGAGTACGATGAGATTTCAGAGGAATGAAAGGTATTAATGAAGCAAATCATGGGGTTGTTGATGAAAAGAAGTCAACTTCGATGTACACTTTCACGGGTGGGTAGTTGGATAACTAATTTAGGTGATAAACCAACTCAATTCTATTTGGAACATTTCCTTTTCTATGTGATATTTTTTGATCCCTGGGTAGGACGGATTTGGAAATTCATTGCGAGACATTGTGATTTTGATTTTAGGGCTAAAGCCGAGGATCATAGTTGGGGTGGCTCTTTTTTATCCTTCTTAATGTTTACAACTAAGGGGTTTCTCAGTGATTATAGGAAGGGATATTTCCATTACTCCCCATCCTTATGGTTGGTTGTTATTCCTCTCATCATGTTTTTTTGTAGTCGGAATGGAAGTGTTCGCCAAGGAAATGATAATCAGGGCCTGACCTGTGCTCAATTGAAGGCTAAAAATATATATTATGAGGAAATCCCTACATAAATTTGAGCTCAAATTTCCATAACTAAGAATCGAGTCAAGGAGGAACATGATTTTACCAAGTCAAATGAAATTAAGGAAGAAATGTGGCCTTGGGTCAATGATTACAACAATAATTGCATTAGGGATATCAAAAATTATAGAACTCTAGCATTACATTAGGCCATAAAATCATTACTTGGTAAAGTTTTGCTTGAGTCAAAAGAGGAGAGGAATGAATTATTGCTGCAAATGGATGAGTTGAATTCCAATATGGAATTTCTCATCAAGGCAACAACATGCAAGGATTATGAAGCAAATTCTCAGGCTCACAATCAGGAGGTGGCATTTGATACTATTTTTTATGATGACTTGGCCAAGTAGTTTTTTATGATTCAAAAGTTACTTCCAATCATTCTATTATCCTAGTTATGATCGACATTTTTTAGATACTCTTAGTAGTTTTTTTCAGACACCTCAAAATTCTTGTGCTACGACATATAAACGAAAGCTTTATAAACGGTCCGGTTTCCCTCTAGGCAGGTTGATTTGAATTATAATGTAAATTTTATTTTAGTTTAATGTCAGACAAAGATAGAAAACCAATGTCTATCTTATCTTATCTTATAGAAAAAAAATGTCTATCTTATCTTTTATTTTACTTTATTGTATAGATTCGTCACTAAGTGCAATGTCAGACAAAGACAAAAAAACCAAGAGATAATATATCCTTCGCAAATTCTTCTTATTCTCTACCACACATAACTTTTCTTCCTTCAGTCTTAATGTCAACTGGCTAAAAGTCTATAAATGAAGATCATTTGCAACATAAAAAATACACACTTTGTTTACACGACTGCTGCATGAAGACTGAGTTTCGCTGGTGGTTTCTTTAAGGTACTGTTTAAGTTGGTGTTTTATGCCCTAGCTTGGCGGCCTAGCTACTAGGGCATCCTCCTCCTCCAGGGCATCCTCCTCCTCCACTCACGGACTAGGGTTTCTCCCCTACTTCACACGACATCAGCAACAGTGTATCTCCCTACTCACAAACAACTCCTTTGTCACCTTTGAGATGCCCTAAATTGCTCATAGACATTTAGGGCAACACCCTTCTCCTTGTTGCAAGAAACAAAAAATAATTAGGGATGCTCTAGTTTTGAAGTTGTCCATAATGAAATGGAGACCAAATAAAGAGTCAAAGATTTCAACCAAAGAATTAAAACCATTCTCAACAAAATTCCCACTGGGTCTAGACCAATGCAAGACCTAGATTTAGAGTTATATAGCATTGCTTTACCTCTTCTGATTGCCATGTTTGTTAAAAGAGACAGAAACACTTCCTTGCTTGAAACATTTGAAGATCCAAGGAGTGGCTGGAATTCATCATGATCCATATTCTCCCTAAGATAAGGGACATAGTGGTTTAACTCCTTGGTTTGCATAAAATAGGTTAGGTAAGAAGGAATTCCCTACTTGGGGATCAACCAACCATGTTTTGGACTTTATGCACAATGAACAAATATTTCCCTCTAAATATCAAGTACATCAAAATGTGTACCTACTGTTTCTTTTTTGTTTTTAATAGTTGTAGCAAGCTATCATGAGGTAGAGTAGCTTGTGTAATGCTAGTTTTACATAAAAAATGGAATTTAAAACTACCACAGGGAAGGAAAACACTAGTTGCATGATTTTTCATTAAATAGTTTTCAAAGATATATTTTCAGAGTTTTAATCCATTTTAGCCTTTGTTCCCTCTGCTACCTTGTATGCGATGTTGGATCCCATTAAGGTCAGACAATGGCAGTGGAAATTGTTTGTTGATGCATAAAAGCCATGATGTACTACATTGTTTTAAAAAATGACCAACTCAAAAGTGTAACCAACCGAGTTGACCAATTCAATCCTCATCAAACTCAAACTGGGACAAAACTTGGCTCAGAGGCCGGTTTGGTACCGAACCAGCCAAGTCAAACCTTGAACCATCCCATTTGGTACTAAACCGGCCTTAAACCGACCGTTTTTTCATTAACTCAACCTAGTCAATACAAACATGCCTAGGGTGCATGCGTGGATGATAGACACTAATGTTGTTCAAAAAATTGACTAGTCTTGTACATATGACAATGAAGTCAATAATATTGAATGGTAATGTTAAATTCTTAAAGTAAAAGTGACATTATCCTTCTATTTCATTTTATATTCTTACTTAAATTTTTAACATTACCATTAATTGTTTCAGTTTGTTTGAGAGTGGTTCCACCCTCATCGGACTTCATATGCAAAAAGTAGAATTTTAGATCCCATTAAAACTCAACAGACTTAATAGTTTTCAATATTTTAGGATTGAAAAGTTTCCATTGGATTCTATCATGTATGAGGGTAAGGGATTGGAATTTAATAAAGCACATCAAACTCTCTTTGCATCTTGATGTTGGTGGTGTTGATGCCTAATTGTTGAGGTTGATTGAATTGTTATGTCGTGACCTTAATAAAAATGTATCCTTTAGCGAAGCAAAATCACTTACTAAGCATGGGAAGCTTTTAAACTTATTTTAATGCTTGGATTAGGAAGTTTCATCAAAATTGTAGCATGTTGACTAATGCACTTGGAGGATCAACTTTGAGATTCATAATA
Source organism: Pseudotsuga menziesii (assembly GCA_001517045.1). Lineage (NCBI taxonomy): Eukaryota > Viridiplantae > Streptophyta > Pinopsida > Pinales > Pinaceae > Pseudotsuga > Pseudotsuga menziesii. The sequence goes on from LPNX010421896.1 coordinate 208,346, forward strand.
GAGGAGAGGGCTACATCCTAGAGAATAGGATCCCAATATAGGAAAGGATTTTGATGATTATGTATTTTCAATTTCGATTTAGATATGTATTGCACTTGGTGTCATTTTGATATATTCACCCTTACATGGTATATACATGAATAGACTTTGCATATTATGTCTCTAGTAGTTTGAAATCATAGCTTGGAATGCTAAATATATATACTTTCATTAAAATTGCAAAATTTTATATATTTTTGTATAGTCAGAGTCAATGAAATCAAACCGCTCTGGTTCATTGCCAGTTCCGATTCTGGTCCGAGTTGACCCTCGACTGGTTCAACTCCCGGTTCCGAGTTTTAAAACATTGGTTTTGGCTTTGCCTATTGGATTTAGGTCATAAACATATGCATTAACTTTGTTCATGAAATTGTGCAAATGCATTTAAAATGTTAGTGTACTATCAATTGGTTAAGTATAATTATGCTATATTGAAAATAAACAAACACTCAACAACATTAGTAACTCGAACATAGTGTTTCCCTCTACTAAGTCTAAGTATTAACGAGAACTACATTTTCTAATTCATGCCTTGTTCCCTTTACAATGGGATTCATGCAATCCCTCTTGAATTTCAACTCGTGTCAATGAAATATCACATCTGCTTCATGTTCATGAGTTGAAAATTGATGAATTTTAACATTGCTCAAGAACTAGAATTCTATATAATAGATTTGTAAAGTCATCATTTGGATGAACTTTGTTTTTAACTATTGAGAGTTTTTTGTACTTTGTACAGGATGGGGTTCGTTGAGAAGCACTAACAATGAGCTTGATTGACCATTTCAATGTTTTGAAGGCACATTGTTCTTTTATAGTAGAACATAGTCTTTGGGTTATAATGCCATACATGTTCGAGGGATCTTGTATTCATATAATAAAATATTTCTACCCAGATGGGTTTGAGGAGCAAACCATCACAACATTTTTGCGAGAAGTTTTGAGGGCACTGGAGTATCTTCATAGTCATGGACATATACATCGAGATGTAAAGGTGATAATTATGACTCATTTATGATTGAAGTCATCTTTGGTACTAACACATCATTGCAAATTGGTCTCAATTATAATACTTCTATTATGTTAAAAAAATTAACTAATTTATAAAATGCACTTAATCATAATGCTTCAAAGAATTGTTGATGCTCCATTAACCTATAACATTTCATTGTCAATATGATCTTGATGGCATCTTTGGTATTAACACTTATATATCATTGAAAATTGCTTTCTATTATGATAGAATATGTTCAAAGATTTAACCAATTTACATAATGCAGTTAATTACAATGTTTGAACGAGTTTTTGATCCCTGATCAACCTAAAGCATTTCGTTGTCTAGATGACCCTGCCCTTGTTACATATGTATTCCAGAGACAATTTCTATTTTAAGTTCCTATACTTCCCCAGAAATTTTGACATTGCATGCAGGACGAGTGTACTGCATGTCGAATTTTAATTTTTTTAATGCTTGTTACCATGACAAAAGTTAGTTGCCAGCTACTGTTGGTGGAAAAAACTACACTATTCATGCATGCATAATTTTAAATAAATGTAGAATTTGTCAAGAATATGATAATTTATGTTTTTTTAATATTGTTTCTTTTTACCAAGTCTGCCTTGGAAAGAAAAAATTACAGATTCAAACAATTAGATTTTTTAGAAGAACTACATTCTTATTCTAAAATTGGTAACATTCCATCCACATCAGCAATAACAATTCCATATGTAGCAGAGCCACTTAGGTGGTCAAACAAGATAACAAGAAACATGCAAACTTTTTGGTGCTTAACTACATGTGCGTTCCTAAAGAAGAAATACCAAAAGTATCTCAGTTATATGTTAAATATTAAGAGTTCATATGTTGATTATTGATACCAGTGCCTAGTGGTAAGAAAACGTTAATTACAAAGATCCCCATTTGGAATTGGGCATTTGGCTCACCAAAGTACTTGAGAGTTGTATAAATTGTTTGTATTGGATATGCACTAAAGATGCTGGGAAAACAACTTCCTTGTTTGAGATTTATGTTGTCTAAATGTACTACTTCCACTAGTGTAAGAGAACAAGGGCCACTTGCAAATCATGATCACAAATAGTTACAAACTGTCCTATATAGCCTATAGTGGATGGCTACAAATAAGGTGTGTGGAATTTATCCTAGTAACAAGCAACTTAATTTTTAAATTGTCTTGATAATTAACATTACAGTTTTCTTCTTCTAATGTTAGGATCTTAGCTTCTAGTTGATTTTCCCTACCTTATTGTTTATGCAATGCACACAAAATATGAGCTTGGAGAAGATATGAAGGAGGCTTGCTTAGAAGTGGTAAGGCAAATAGTTGTGTGGTTGTCATTACAGACTAGAGAAATGACGCTAGAATAAGCAAAAAACTCTACCAAACCTAGGTGAAAAACCATGTAATAAAAAAACTCTACCAAACATAGGTGAAAAAGCATGTAATCCTCTTATAATTGTTAATGTCACTTGTACTAGCCGTTTTCACATGTTAGTGACCAATTAAAAAGATACAGTCACACTTATGTGACTCACAAGTATTAGTTTTGTCTATTTTCTCTGAAGTCTTTTTGTCAATTTTGTTTATCATTCCATGGTCAAGTTAGTCAAGGGGTCAACAATTTGATTGGTAGGGAGGTAAGTTTCGCACTCTCCCAATCTGGGTTCAAATCCCCAGTGAGACATTGGCATGTTGTGATAAGGTTAGAAGGGTAGGCACCCCCCTGGGATAGGTTGTTGTATATACTCTTGGGTTATAGTGGCAGCCAACCGGAATTGAGCCTGAGCCTCTCCCAAGTAATTTCACCTTAGAGATATCCTTAGAGATATGCCCTTACCTATTTTTACACTAGTTATCACAGTGATTAGGGCATGGCAATTAGCAGACAGGATAGGATGCACTTGCATGATATAAATTTACCAGCAGTTGGACCACAACTAAACAAATAATTACAGGCTTATGAGGGTGTTTTCTTAAATTCGTGGATTATTTCATGCAAGACATGTTTGCTCAAGCTATGGAGGATAGTTATGACTTCACACTTGCTTAGTAAAGACTATACAGAGAATTAGAATTGATTGTAGTAGGTTTGTGCATGCCACCTAGCAAAAACACCTCACGCTATTGGAAAGTCGAGTCCATTAGTTGAGATTTAGTAGATTGGCTTTAATGATTTGATGAAGGTTTTCCATTGAAGATCTTATTCTCATATGGTGACTCCACAAGGGAACGAAACCTTGTTTCCAGATTCTTTGAAATGACTTGTTGTTTGTAGAGGTAAGGTTATCCAATAGACTTTAGGGAATTTGAAGACTCACTTTGTGACCGCACTTATGTGGGAGGTATGATGGTTATATGATTTTCAATTTCACACCAGTTTTTCATAATATTGAAGATTTGAAGTAAAGAGGTATGCCATTTCTATAAGAATCATGGATGGAAGGATGGTTCGATGATCAATCCATCATATTTGTTGGATATGCTATGGTATCTGAATTAGTTTGTTTATTCAAATCGGGACAAGTTTACTCCAAAGTTCCTTGGAGATACTGTCTCAGTTGCGCTACATGTTATTACATCTTTCATTGAATTCATTTCAGTTCAATTTTCTCTATGACAATGTCAAGATGAATTTTGTTTTGTACCTCAGAAGATGAAGTATTGGAGTGGTTTAATGAATATAGCCCAATGAAAATGTCTCCACTTGCAGGTTTGATCAGATAATTATGCAAACATTGGGATGTTAGTTATGAAGAAGAGTCCATTGAAGATTATGCATTTGATCTTGCTCCAAAAGAAACATTCTATGATGATGACGTGCACTTGCATAAGGGCATTCTAACAACCATCATCATGGATTCTGGGGAGGACAAGGGTTTGACACTTTATGTTTCTTTTCAAAATTTTGAATTGATGATGAATCCATAGATGATTTGCACATGATAGAGCTTGTAGAAAACCACTTGGAGGATAAATAATTTGGATATAGATTAGTGGTTTATTCATGGTTATCCCTTTTATGACACAAATAGTGAGACATTGGTGGAGGAAAGCATTAAGAGGACATTTCAGATCCTATTTTCTTCAATTTTGGAAGCCAAACGATGTTGAGCATTTGGAGCATTTTCATAACATTACATTTGCAGAATTTTTTTAGCCATTGATATATTAAACTCTTATATTTTATATGCACAAAAAATCAACAAGGTGAAGTATTTCCATTGCTGACATATGCTTGGGGCAGAAACACACACAAATGTTGATGTACTGTAGCATTTTTCAGTGTTCCAAATGAGGGAATCACAACCCAAATCATGAGTTGATTTGTTTTTCTAGATATGAAATTTTGTGGAATGCTTCACGTGGATGTTTTACAAAGGGAAATAGAGAGGGGAAACAAACATATTGTAGGTGTAACATTGAACTTCCTTCTAAAACCTTGTTTCTAGAGGTTGTAATAGGTGATTTGCATGGCAACAAAGAAGGATGATTGTTGGAGTATGTACATAAACCTTTGGAGAGGCATTTTGTACTGCATGGAGGGGATTTATGGCGAGATGATGGGATGTCCTATTCATATGCTAGATACGATGTATATTTATAATCCCTATCCAGCATTGGATTGAGCAAGCATGTAGCACTAGACACCAACCTTGGTGAGATATTGGTTTTTTATTCCATTTTCAAGAGTTCCCCTTGGTTTTCAGCCATACAGTCACAAAGGTTCCAACCTATGCTTCTAGGATTATTGATGTATCCTTGTTTTGGTTTATTGCCAATCCCAAGGGGAGATATCATGTTGTTGATGAGAGGATACAGTGGTTGCATTGGCTATTTGGTTTACTTAGTGATGGGTGCCTAATTTGTTACTTTTTGAACCTACTAACTTCCTCAATCTAGTAACTTTCTGTGTAATATCCCAAATTGATATTTTTCCTTTATACTAACAGGTTATAATGATTGTTTGTATGTTTCTGGGTTTTAGGTATTGATGGCATATAACTTGTTTTGCATGCAATAATAGATTAAGTGCTCAAACCCCAAATATGACAAATATTGAGATAAAATATGAATTATGCTTTAATAAGATTGCAATGACATACCAATAATCATAGCTGTGATCGTTGTTTAGTATACAAGAGACATGCATGCCATGCATCCACTATAACTCCAAAAGTGTGTTCTTGGCTCTAGATAATTCGCCCATGCAAGGAAAAACGCCTTCTTTGGATGGTAGTTATTTTGTAGTAGCTTCAATTCTTGGAGGATGGTTCCTAAACCTTCCAAATATTGTAGTATGGTCTTCTCAAATATTTTGGTGGACAGATGCATCCCTTTGGAGACCTTCTGGATACTAGCGAAATGATTCTTCTGAATAGTGAGGTTCCCTCAGTCCCACACGATTTGCTTATAACTTCTCAGAATGTGAAAGAGGTGATATGATAATCACCAAGAATAGTGATATGGTCATTTTGAAGAGAATGGAAGTAACATGCAGAAGAAGAAATTATGTATTTCTGGATCAAGGCAAATTGCTCTTAGTGTATCCAACTCATCCCTAGCATTAAATACATGACCTTGTTGATGATCTCTCCTATGTTTGCTAGATATCTGATGATCAATGAATGTCTTGAATGTTGATAATAGATTTGAATGATCTATTCGATAAGTGATTAGGGCAGATAGATTTTGCTGTTGAGAACCCTTGCTAGTTGAATACTCACTCCCTCAACCCCAACTTGCTGCTGCGGCTACTGCTGCTGTTGCTCTTGAAACCAATCTCAAAGGTGAATAATAACAATGGATACCTATTTGGTTCGATTTGTCTTCTTTTATATATTTTAGGGTTTGCATGACTTGAATTTTGCATGCATGCAATCTAATCGCCCAGTGTCACATGAAAGTTTAAATAAGGCCTGCATGCTTCGCATGCTTTTATATATTTACTCCTATGTCCTTCTTTAATCTACTAATGACATAATAATACTGAAAGGATTTTTTTTTTCTTGGTATTAATAGTCCTTAGTCAATTATCTTTTTCATTAATACCTACTCAAACCTATGGGAATTAAATAGGTTAACGGGTTTCTTAGGTGCTTAATTAGAAGAGGACATTACAATACTCCCCGCTTGAAATTGCTTGTCCTCAAGTAGCTGTAAACCAGGATGTTGCAATACTTATTCTCCTTCCCATGTGGGATCTTCAAAGGTAATTCTTTCCATTGTACCAAATATTCATGAATTACCTTGTTTTCGAGCTTCCTTTCTCAAACTTGTAGAATCTTTTCTGGAATTAGCACTAGGAGTCCCTCATCATCTAATGAAGGTAACTCGGTGGAAAGAATGATCTGTTGCCGCACAGTTTTATTGAGATTTGATACATGGAATACATTATGGATTTTACTTTCCTTGGGAAGCTCAAGCTCGTAAGCCACCTCCCTTACCTTTATGATTATTTTGTAAGGACCATAGAAGCGAGGCTTCAATTTCTCTGCCCCTTTTTCTTGAGTGAAGACTTTTTATAAGGATGTAGTCACAATTATACCAAATCTCCCGCCTCAAAACTTCGCTCGATCCCGTGTTTGTTTGCATACGATTTTTGTTGGTTTTGTGCTGTCTATAGATTTTCTTTAAGTTCCTTGAGAATATATTGACTACCACGTATCCAATCCTTTGCTTGAGGTGTTCTACTATCTCCAAAGACCAAATATGGAAATTTTAACGCCTCATATCCATATAGGGTTTTGAAAGGAGTCATCCCAATAGACATATGGTGTGTAGTATTATAGCAGTACTCTCCTAGATGGAACCAATATTTAATCCATGTCCTCTATTTCCCTGCTACATAATTTCTTAGAGATAACTCAATCCACTTGTTGACTACCTCTTTCTTCCCATCACTCTGAGAATGATAACTTGTGCCACTTGCTAATTTTGTCCCCACCAATATGAAAAGATCCTACCAAAATGCACTTGTGAACTTACTATCTCAGTCACTGACAATAGTCTTAAGCAGTCCATATAACCTGAAAAATTTTCGGAAAAACAACTCTGCTACGTATGATGTAGAATAATCGAAAGGAATGGCAAAGAAATGGGCAAATTTTTGTAATCCTGTCCACTACTATGTATACGCAATTTCGTCCATGTAACTTGGGGAAAACCTGTAATGAAATCCATCGAGATGCATTACCATATCTGCTCCTGTATGGGTAAAAGATGAAGCAACCCTACTGGATGAGAGTGTTCTACTCTACTCTGCTGGGAAGTATCACACTCCCTAACATGTTGCATTACATCCTCCTTAGGCCTTTCCACGAGAACCTCTCTTTGATCTGTTTGTAAGCTTTTAAGAAGCCCTGATGTCCTGATAATAGTGAGTTATGTGAAGCTTGTAAAATATTTTTCTTTAAATCCGACTCAGGGAATAGGTAGATCGTATTCTTGTATCTCGGGGAATAGGTAGATCCTATTTCATGAAATTTTTCTTAAGTATTCAAATCACTCAATCTGATAAAAGCATTTTCATTTCTCAAACTAAATATATCAATGAAATGCTCAAGACGTATCAAATGCCGGATAGTAAACCAGTTGGCACTCCCATGGTTACTGGATGTAAATTAAATAAAACTGATGATTCTAAAGATGTTGAGAAGAAAATGTACATATCCATGATTGGCAGTCTTCTATATGTTACAGCTACAAGGACTGATGTTATGCATGCATTTTTTCAAGTTGCTAGATTTCAATCTTCTCCCAAAGATTCTAATTTACTTGCAGTTAAGATAATTTTCAGATATCTTAAGAGCACAACAGAGTATGCTTTATGGTATCCTCAAGGTAATCATCTTGATTTGTATGTTTTCATTGATGCTTATTGGCCAGGTTGTGTTGATGAAAGGAAGAGTACTAGTGGAGCAACATTCTATCTTGGAGGATGTTTGGTGAGTTGGTCTAGCAAGAAACAATCAACAGTTTCCCTTTCTACTGCTGAGGCAGAATACATTGCAGCTACAAATTGTTGCACTCAGATTCTCTGGATGAAATAGATGTTAGCAGATATACATATTCATTATGATTCTCCTATTCCTATCTTTTGTGACAATACTAGTGCCATTAGTATTTCCAAAATCCAGTTATGCATTCTAAAACAAAACATATTCCTATTAAGTTTCATTTTCTACGAGATCAGGTTTTAAGTAATACCATTAAGCTGGAATATGTTGGTACAAAAAATCAAATTGCTGATATCTTTACTAAGCCTTTACCTAAAGTTCAGTTTGAGAATCTCAGAGATCAGTTGGGGGTTTGTCCTCTGTATCTGTCATCAATGATCTTGTATCTGTCATCTTGTATCTGCCCATCTAACAACTCACAAGTAAATTTATTTTTAGAATATTCAACCAAGGGATGAGACCTCCAGTCTGTAGATATACTCATGAGTGATAAAGAGGCCGACCCTCAAGATAATGCATTTGCTACAACATTAATCTTCCCCTTAACATATTCAATCTCGAAGTCATGAGCTTGGACCTTGCTGACCCATTTTTGTTGTATTTCATTTAACTCTTTTTGTTCTAAGAAGTATTTGAGGTTGTTGTGATTTGTCCTAATTTTAAACCTGCTTCCTACCAAATACTGCTTGAATTTTGTTAAGGCGTGTAAGATTGATAAAATTTCCTTATCATATATAGAGTAGTGGTGGCTTTGTATCAATATTGCCCATATTCCTTCCCCTGAAGCATCACACTCTACTACAAATGGATGAGAGAAGTCAGGTAATGCCAAAACGAGACATGAGCTCATAATATTTTTCATCTTTTCAAATGTTTTTTGTGCCTCTTCTATCCATCTGAATGCCCCTTTGTTTGTAATATCTGTGAGGGGTGTTTTCAACTATGAAAACCCTTTAACATACCTCTTGTAGTAAGTGCAAAGGCCCTAAAATCCCTTCAATTATGTTACATTTTTTGGTGTAGACCAATCCAAAATAACTCTAAGTACTCCATTGGCACTTATTAAATACCTTGGATATAACATTTCTTGCATACCAATCTGACATTTAGACATTTTGGCATATGGGGATTGTTCTTCTAGAATTCCTAACACCTCATCCAAGTGTCTCAAATGTTCTTCCCAAGTTTTATCTGTATATTAAAATGTCATCAAAGAACACAAGTAAAAACTTATGTAACTAAGCCTTGAAGGTGTGATTCATGTAGGATTGAAAAGTTACTGGTGCATTTGTGAGTCCAAAAGTCATGGCTAAGAATTCATAATAACCAAAGTGGCAACGAAAAGTTGTCTTTGCAATATCTTGATCCCTTACTCGAATATGATGATACCCTGATGAGAGGTCAATTTTTGAGAAGTACTTTGCCCCTTGTAATTCATCCATCAACTAATGAATTATGGGAATGGGGTACATGTTCTTGATATTTTTCTTGTTGAGGGCCCCTGTAATCGATACACATCTATAATGTGCCATCTTTATTTTTTACCAATACCATTGACGATGCAAATGGGATAGAACTTGGGCGTATGTAACCTAAGTCAAGTTATTTTTTTATTGTTTTTTTTTCTATCTATTTTTTGTACCTTTTTGGATGCTTGGATGGAGTGGTGATAATTTCTTGTGTTCCCTCCTCTAACACAATGATATGCTCAAACCCTCTGTCGAGAGGTCTACTTGTTGGAAGATCTCTAAATACTTTCTCATGCTTTTGTAGTAATGCATGTATATCTACAGGATGCTGTCTGTTGTTATCTAGAGGTTTCTGAAAAGTGACAAAACACTCGGATGACCACTCTATGTACCCCTGTATGAGCACTGTCTCCATCCTCTTTGATGATACTGGATTGGGGGGTAAGTGTTCATGCCCCTCAATACCACTCTTTTACCATCCCGTCCTTGAAATTCCATCTCCATGGTTTGCTAATATGTAGTATACTTGTAACACCCCAGTTTTGACCCCATGGTATTAAAATTATACATGATGTATATATTGTATTTAAATCATGATGAGGAGATCAAGGCCAAGGCCCTGCCATTGATTTGGTGTTTTTTGTATAGGCGATCAAGATCGAAACTATTGGTTTCTCGTGCCGGTCAATCACAACACATTTTGGAATATCATGTAAATCTGTAAGTTAATAAAATACCACAACTAGCTATGCACTGCAACATGAAAGAGATGGGGGCATGATTTCACGAGGAATAGGGAGAGGGAGTTATCCAAGCATATTCTAGGTGAGAGATTGCGAGTCCTATCCTCACAAAACCCAGTCTAATTAGCAAAAAAACCTTCATTGATATGTCGTCCAACTCACCTTGGCAGACTCAAGTTCGGAACAAATCCTTTTGGATAAAAATTCCGCACGCACTCTCTGTTGTTAAACAACTTACTAGTTGAATATGTGGAATCCTTGTTGACTGTAGAAATTGTATCCCCACCAGATCAACAATGGAATTCAAATTTGGTGAAGCGGATTTCATAAAAATTCCACGTACATCAAAAGTTTTCTAAACCGCGAATATTCACCCAGCGAAATTGCTGTGCACCATCTATATATTTTGACGATCGATATCAACCGTGGCTTTGCTAAAGTTACCTGTTCTTTAAGCTCATCTGCCATGTTCATCTTTTATATTTAATCATTCAATTCTTCCAGAATATTGGTTGAGGCAGTTAATGCCTTGGGCAGTACAAGGTATGGCAGTGAGATTTCGTGTTTGAGCAAGCCTGCAAGCCTACGGTCTGGGGAAGTCGTATACTTAATTCTGAAGCAAGTAAACCACATGAATGCGTGCCCAGTCCGTCATCCCTGTTTTCACCAAAATGTTTTGGTCATTCGAGCATGTTGATTATTCACTATCTGGAGTCGCAGAGAATTTTGGTTTTAGCCGGGTGTTGCTACGTGTTAATGCAAATATTTTCCTTTGCCGAACCCTGATTTTTGTGTTATAGTGTTATCCTGAACTACAGAGAGGCATGAGAGCCTATTTCTCTGTGTTACATAGTGAAGCCTTGTGTTTCTGTGTCTCCCTATGGTTTGTTGTGATGTGCACCCTTGTTTGGGTTTGAGCTGTATGCAAGAATTAGAAGTGGAAGAGACATCGAATGGGATTGATAAACCTAGTGCAAGGGAGCCTCACAAAAAGATAAGAGTGGTTGGTGAATCTTCTATGCACACCCTAAAGTGCACTAGAAGGGAAGGCATAGCCCGAGGGACTGTGGAGTAGAGAAGGGGATGATTCCTTGTGTTTGGTGTGTAGGTATTGTGGATTCCCAGCCATATAGATCTTGTGGAGGTGTCCCTAGATTTTGAATGAGCCACTAGCTTAGCCATTCTTCCTTTCCACTTCCTTAGCAGCTTGATAAACCCAAAGGAGATTGGCTTGGATGAAAACCTAATAAACCCAATTGTATATTGGCTTGGCTGGGCATCATGATAAACCCAATTGGATATTGGTTTGGATGAGTAGCCTGATAAACCCAATTGGTAGTTGGCTTGGCTGTGTCTTGTTGTGGATTTTGGCCATGTGTGATCCTTGGCTAGACAAACTGATAAACCCAACTGTGAATGATGGCTTCGATATGTAGCCTGATAAACCCAACAGTGTTTGGCTTGGTTGCCTACAACCTTATAAACCTAACCATGTGTTGGCTTGGCTGGACAGTCTAATAAACCCAACTGTGTGTTGGCTTGGATGGACAATCTGATAAACCCAACTGAAGGTTGGCTTGACTGTGTGTGAGTATGTTGTTCCCTAGTTCCTTGTGGAAATCAGGCCTAGATCCAGGGTGGCAGTTGTGTTGAGATATTGATGAACACAGCTGGCCTATGGTTGGGTGGAACGTTGCAACGACATAGCTAGTTGCGGGATAACTTCATCTTCAAAGATAAGTATTATGTTGTATTATTTTTGCAATGTATTTGTTTATGAATATGTCGAATATGATGAATGCTTGTTAATGATTTCAGTAGAGTTTACTGTTGATTAAATGTTCCTGCATTTGTATCTACATATGCCTTATATGTTTCAATGCATTTTGCTTATGATCATGGAGGCTAGAATCCTGGTTACAGAGTTGGAATGCATCTGACTTAAGTGTTTTTACACCCTAGAATACGCATGTAGAAGGTGGAAGGTGAGAGGTAGAAATATGTTGGCTGGTTTGCACAGGACTTATCATTAATGTCAAACTTAGCAGATCATGGTTTTATTTTTGTGTGAGCGCTATGGCTCAATTATTGGTGGAGGTCACGATGATCCATAGTTTATCTTGCTTAACCTTTGCAATAGCTCACTATTGCTGAAAAAAAAGGCTAATGCCGAGGAAAAACGCTAATGAGCATTGACGAAGTGGTTTTTATAGCTCACCATTGCCGAAAAAAATGCTAATGCTGAGTAAAAACACTAATGTGCATTGATGAATTGGTTTTTACAATTAGTATTGATGAACTGTTTTACAGTTAAATCTAGCAGAATTGGTTAACACTGCCAGAATTGGTTAGTTAAGGTTTTAATGTATTGGCCAAAACATTTTTTCTCTGTCTTGAATCGTATATACAGTTAAGATAACCATATATAACTATTTACTCTATGCACTGTAAGATAAAAGGGGTTGTATGTGTGAGCCTAAATGATGAAAAAGAATGAATACTCTGTCATGATTGAAATAAATTCTGAATGGTGAAATTTATCAGAAATGGAGAAAACGCAGAGTAGTGATATATCTCAGCAGTGAAGAAAATTCTGAATGGTGAAATTTCTCAACAAAGGAGAAGACACACCTCAATGAAATGTCTTAGCAATAAAGGAAACCACAGAGTGTTGGTTAAAAAAACATTGGTATGCATTGGATTTTATTGATATATTAACACATATTAAGATGAGCCGAATGATGAATTTTTCTCTGACAATTTGTGGTGTATAAGTTGAGTACATGTTCTGCACAGAAGAAATATTGCTAGTTCCATAAATAAATCCATTTCCTGTGTACTCATGTAACTATAGATTGAACTAGTAAAACAGGAAGCAGAGATCTGAAAATGTTACTGAGATCAATCAGATACTGGATGCAAATGAGTTGAAATAATTCATATCATTAGTTACAAGCTTTAAAGATAGTTTTGAATACATTACTTATGGCATAAATGAAGAAAGTTTGAGACATACTGTTGGTTTGACAGAGTAGTTTGACAGAGATAAATTGGTTGACAGAGACAGGTTATTTTTGATAGAGATGTTTTGATAGAGATGGTCTTGACATGATGATTTTTGACTGAAATTGTTTTGACAAAGAAGTTGTGACATAATGTGTCCTTGTTAATGTTTATATTTGATACAGATTACGTTTGAAAAGGTAACATTTTTAGTTTGAAATTATATGAAACAGGTTGGTGCCTATACTACAGGGAGGAAGGGAGGTGCTAGGAATACTGATAGTCTCATTGCAAGTTGAAGCTTTCATTCAGGCAGTAGGAGTTGTCTTTCAGTAGCTGAAAACAAAGAGGTAGTTGCCTGGGGTTGTAGCCTCATCTGAGTTGTTGCTCAGATAAAACATGATGTAACTAAAGTTGCTTGCTTTACATCCATAAGAAGAAGAGGTTTTTTCCCTTTCTGGGTTTCCTCATGAATATTTTGTGTCTCTATCCATTTCATGGGTTTGATGGTTATTGATTATGAGACAAAATAATTGTTAGGCTTTAAGCTGCATTAAAGAAGTGACAAGAAAAATTAAAAAATCATTTACAACTGATTCACCCCCTCCCTCTCAGTTGTCTGACTTGATTAACAATTGGTATTCGAGCCAATCACTTCAGTATTCAGTTTAATCACTGGAAGTGTGGTCTTTTATGATGGATAAGAAGTCTGAATTTACAAAACATGGATTACCTCTATTTGATGGACATAATTATGCTTTTTGGAGTATCATGATGAAATTGTTTTTTCAGATTCAAGGAGTAGATGTTTGGCAAGCTATGCTGAATGAATATAGTGCTCCAGCAAACATTCCAATAGATGCTGTAGGTAAGAAACTTTATGAAAGTAATTCCAAAGCCATGTATGCAATACTTGAAGCTTTAGCAGGGTCAAAATTTGTTAAGGTTATGCACTGTGAGTCAGCAAAATAATTATGGGACAAGCTGAAAAATGTTTATGAAGGAGATACTAAGGTGAAGAATGCTAAGTTACAGTCATATAGGAGTCAATTTGAAAGTTTAAAAATGGAAGAATCTAAAGATATAACAAATTATTTTCTTCGTATTGATGAAGTAGTAAATACCGTGAGAGGTCTAGGAGAAAAAGTTAAATATGTTGATATTGTGCAAAAGGTACTTAGATCTCTACCCGTAAGATTTAATTCAAAAATATATGCTTTGGAAGGAAGAGCTGATATTGCTACTTTAGAAATGGATGAACTACATGGAATACTAACAACATATGAGATGAGGAACTCTGGTGAGGATTCTTTCAGGAAATAAGTAGCTTTTAAGGCAGCTAAGAAGGACAAGAAAAAAGTTGAAGCAAAAACTAGCAATCATGAGGATTCAAAAGAATATAAGGAAGAAGCTAATTTTGTCAAAAATTTGAAAAAGGGTACTGGAAAATACAAAGCTTCCTCTTAAGTGTTTTGGTTGTGGTAGAATAGGGCATGTTGCCTCTAAATGTCCCTACAATAAGCATTCTGATGGTGTAGAAGAAAGCGATAGAAATATTAAAGAATACAAGAAAAAGTATAAGAAGTCTTTTCAAAGAAACTCATATAAAAAGAAAAGTCTATTTATTAAAGATTCTAGTGATTCTTCAGAAACATATGAAAGTGATGTTAGCTTGGATATAAGACTCTTTATGGCTATAGAGAATTAGAATGATGAATTTATTGAAGAAGAGGAAGGTGAAGTTGATTTGGAAGCTGAGCTTGTAAGTGCATTGATTGAACTTAGAAAAGTATGAAGAGAATGTAAACTTTTCAAAGAAGAAATTGAAAATCTTGAAAATGAGCTACAAAAATCTAACAAGTTGATAGAAAGCACTGAAATTATGATAACTGATTTAAAGCTCAAAATAGAAGAGGCTATATTAACTGAAGAATCACTAAACAATTTGCTTGTAGAAAAGGATAAGGAAAATGAATATCTAAAATTTGAAGTTGTTTCAGTCAGAAAGAAGGTACAAGAAAATAACATGAATGGTAGTTCAAAGATTTTAGAACATATTATTAGTAATAAAAAACCAGCAAATGACAAAACTGGAAGTGGTTATAAATCTAAGGTTACTAATGCAAGTACTAGCACAAGTATTGAAAAAGCGGGTACAAATGTGAAAAATACTAGTAATCAGAGGGAATCAGTAGAGCAAAAAAAATAAATTTCAACATCACATAGAAGAAGTTACGACAGGTACTAGAACAAGTTTAATGGCTATTGTTTCTTTTGTTATAAGTATGGACATACAGATGCTTTTTGTAATGCATTCTCAAGAAACATAATTGCACGTAATAACCATGACAAATCTAAATTTGACTATGGAAGAAGGCATGATAGAACCATTCAGAACAATGTGAATAATTCCTATAACAAATTTGATGTCTTAAGTTTTGAGATTGAATGTTATAGGTGTAATAATTTTGGACATGTATCAAGAAACTATCCAATGAGTTTTCAAAAATCTGTTGAATCTAATTACACCAATCTGGAAACTAGATGTTGGAAAAAGAAAAGTGATCATCTAAAATATGAAAAAATGAGTAAAATGGTGTGTGGATAGTGGATGTTCTGAACATATGAAAGGAAGAAAACCAAATTTTGTTACTTTGGATGAAGGAAAAGAAGGTACATTTACTTTTGGAAATGAACAATAAGCTAGTGTTATCAACCCAAATGGCACTTCTTCGTTCGAGTGCCGACATTTCTTATGTTGGTACACAAAAGGACATCTTAGGATTGAAGTTTTCCAAAACACTATAGATGGGCATGACATGAGATGCATTTACCCTTAAACTAGCTTGCCATATTATTTTTCTAAGTGTTGAATGGCGTACGCGACTATCTTCATTGAAACTCACGTACGTATGCAACTATTCCCATTGACAACTTGCGTACTGTACGCGACTATCTCCATTGCAACCTGTGTACATCAGCATACATGGGTTTCCTTTAAGCAACTCGCGTGTCATACGTGGGTTGCCTATATTAATAGTCACGTACACCTTGATTCGACATTAAAAAATATAAATCACGATTAATGGAGATTAGTTGGGCCTTAATCATTAACCACCCCAACTATCTCAACCTCCTCAACCTTCGAAACCACTCTATTTCCCAAAGTATAAATAGAGGCCTTGGGGACGGCATTAATCAATCAATTTTGGAGAGCAAAGTTATGCTGGTGGTATATCTTCAGAAGTCTTGGAGTAGCAGAACTCAGAGACCTTTGGTTGCAAAGGAGTCCTTGTCTTAGGCGTTGGGTTGTACTCTTATCTCATTCATTGATTGTTAATAAAGAGAATTCTTCTTCCAACATTGTGTTGAGTCTCTTTCATGTATTATGGTTGATGAATATATTTGATTAAGAACTAGATATATTGTTTATATAACCTGTCATATATACATGTATAAGATTGTACTTGGATAATTTTCTCTTCGCAGGTGAAGGAGGTGCATCCCTGAAATATTTGGAGAGAAGCAGAGCGGAAGAAGATCAAGCTTGGATCGACCGTCGGTAATCGGGTGAGTCAAGTATTTCTTCTTATTTCCTTTCTGTACTTTATTAAAGATAATTGTCTGCAAGGTTAGAAGTAAGTTGGTAACCCCAGACCCTAGGTTACAAGGGTGTTTAATCCTGAACAACAGAACTGACAACTCCACTGGGGACCCCAGCCTGCTGTGGGTTAACTCTGTAGATCCTTGCCCAGTATTTTCTTTGGTTCAGTGTGTGGTGTTTTGTCTTGGGTCAGACTTATGGTGGTGTTTGAAGACCTTCATAATTTTTCTTTTTGTTGAAAAATTTTACTCCTGTACACGGGTTGCTGTGCTACACAATCGCGTACAGAGGTCTGTGTACGCAGGTTGCTCTTGTGAACAGTCGCGTACAAGTCTGAGCAACAAAAATTTTGGGGTAGGGTTGCTTGTCCCTGTCCTTTTGTGGATTTTGTCTTGCTTGATGGTCTTTAGTACTGGCATTGCACTGTAGGTTTGATAGCCCTGTTAACCATACTTCGTGCCTTTCGGTAAGCCCTTGGGTTTTTATTGGTTGGATTGTCTTTCTTTTAGCATTTTGAAGTGGATTTGCCTGTTGGGTAATAGGTCCAAGTGCTGGTTGTTTGAATCAATGATCAGGGTTCTAGATACTGTATATCCCATTCTTTTTCTGAATAGTGTTGGTTTGTTACTTTCCTTTGATTGATTTCAGTGATTTCCATTCATTGTGTCTTCCCCAGCTGGTTGTTTTCCAAGTCTTCCTTAGGTGGTTGATCTTTGGTTTTTATAAATCTGCTTTACTTCATTTCGTTTACTTTATATAGTTTGATTATTCAATCATACTCAATAATTTTTGCGTTTAGGTACATAGTAGTCTTTGAGGAATTTGAAAAGTGAAAAAAAAACCATTCAAAACATTTGCATTCGAATTGCATATGGTAGTTTTACTTTCAGTTTTTAAATAAAATCTCAAAAATTACAAAAACAAGTCTTAGTTTTCTCTTTCTTAGTTGCATTTTCATTAGTTTATATTTACAAAAAAAAAGAGAAGCTTGTTTTAAGTTGTGATAATTTGCTTTGAAATTGATCTATACACCTATTTTTTACGTTTCTTATCTAGTCAATAACATCATAGTCTTTCACTCCACTTGCCTTCTGAGTAAAAATAGCCCTTAAAATGAACGCTATAATTTAAAACTTATTAGTAATTTTTGTTTTATAGGGCCTTACACCTACTAGCTTAGGATAGACTTGTGGGATAGGAAGCGTAAACTCCCCATAAGTACTTAAATTCAGACATAGTGGGCCAATCGATAGGTAAATCCTTCTCTTTATCGATAGTATATGGGAAGCTCCTCTCAAATGGGAGTTAAGCACGAGGCCGCGTGGAGGCATTGGACTGAGGAGATAACCCTCCAATTCCTTATCGAAACGTAGATCAAATATTTTTACACATCTGGGGATTTCGTCCTAGACAGAGTTTCGGGCTTAGCTACCCTGCCCATGCGTATGAATCAGGCTTGCGACTGTCCCCCTAGACTATTGATATAGTTAAGGTAGCCTCTAGTCTCTTGACATCTAGGGTTTATACACAGGTAAACCGGAAGGATATTTCTGGTTCACATTGGACGAGCTTGGAAGGTAACCCTTGTTGAAAGTGTAGGAGGGTGGTGGGTGATTACTCCGCTTGTGCCTAAGAACCTATTCAAGGATGCCAATAAACTGTCTCTCAGCTTTATTTGGGAAATCATATCTTGTACCCTTTGTGATTGTTGAGGCTTTAGGAATTTTTTGTAGTGATTGCTATGTGGTTTGTCTGTGTTTAGCTGACCTTAGGGTTTGAAAAGTTAAATTTACAATCATGGAGGACCAATCTATCAGAAGGTCACGAAGGTTACAAAACCTTCCTCCGCTTATTACTTTGGAACCTCCCCCTCCCCCTCAAAGGAGAATATTGGACACGGATGGTTCTTTTGAACCGATAGGAATTAGTGAAGTTCTGGGTTAACCAGAACTTAGGGCAAACCGTTTTAATTTAAACATAGTTGAGATAGAAGACTTGCAGGTTGACGAGTTTGCAAGGAATTTTAATACACCTCTAACTGACTTAAACGATCCTGTGATCGTTCAGGTTCATCCTTTTGATCCACCCATGATTGGTGTCCCTATGGGCATGATAATGTCTACTACAGGAGAAAGTTCTTTTATTCCCACCTCGACCGCTCCAGCTGAAGGGGTACTACCTCCCCCAGTAGGTGCCCCTAGAACAAGTATACCTACTATGCCCTTAACTCGAGTGAGCTGAGTAGTTCAACCACCAGCTCCCACAAGTCTAGCAGGTGCTTCTGGTGGTATGGTCACTGGGATTCCTAGTGTACCTACAGTTCCTACTTCCTTCGCACACATTGCCCAAAGTGGTCCTGTAGGATCCTCGGCTTTTGTCCAAGTATTTCCTTGGAATGGGGGGCACATTCCCCCATCCACTCCATACGTAAGCCCAACACCCTCATACGTAGGGGTGTAGTTTGGAAACACTAAACCTTATGGTCAAGGTTTTAAAACTTTGGTTTCAGCTTCGTTCACGAGCTCGCCCTTTTCGCTTCTTAGCAAAGGGATACCTGATCTTGTATTTTAAACCCCAGTTTCGACTAGGGCAGCCAGAACCTCTTATACTGCAACTCACACAAACAATCCTATGGCTTATGGATGGAATCCTTTCCAAAGCAACCCATCCACTTCACAACCGGTAGCAGGGGGAAACCCCACCTTCACATATTGGAATATGGGGGCAAGTCCCTGTAATCCCCAAGCTGGTACTTTTAGTACTCCAGTTAGACCCAAGCTTCCTTTCCTGGCAACATTAAACTTGCCAGATTTGTCTAAACTGATGAATGACCCAGTGAGACATGATCCCTCCTGGCCACCCATCCCTACCAAGATTCCCTCGGATATCCCAAAATTCAAAGGCAAAGTTGGTGACGATCCCGGAGCTCATGCCACCACTTTCCATTTATGGTGCTCTTCCAACTCACTAAACGAAGATTCAGTTCGGTTGAGGCTGTTCCAAAGAAATTTGATGAGTACTGCAACAAAATGGTACATTGAGTTGCCTTCTGCTGCGTTTAGCAGTTTTTGGGACTTGGCTAACACATTCCTTAGTCACTTCCAGCTTCCTATTCAATATGATTTTGGAACGGACTTGTTGTCTACCTTCCGACAGAACAAGGCCACCCATATCTTAGATCACATCCAAGAATGGAGAATACGGAAGAGCCTTATTAAAGCCACAATTCCTCCTAAGTTCTTATAAGAATGGTTCCTTAAATCCTTATTGCCTTATATATCTAAGGATGTATCTACTTCAAGAGTGACAAATGAGGAAGAAACTATCGTCAGGGCCCAACAACTAGATTTGATATATTCTCAGTCTAGGATCTTATATGAGATTATCCCTGAGGCACCAAGGCCAACACACGATGCAGAGAAACCTAAGCTTGGACCCCATGCTAATGGTGTGGTTGGTTCTGTGAATTCCCCCACTATAGAATCTTTGGCCAAACAGATCCATCAGTTGTCCGTCAAACATTCTACGACGGAGGTAGCAAAGGCTGCCCCCTCACCCAAAAATGCAAATGTTTTTGCACAAACCTCTCAGAAGGGCAATCAACAGCTCGGTGGGGAAAAGAAGAGAGGAAAGAAAGGGGAGGAAAACCAAAACAAGCAAAAACCTGCAAACAATGCTGATGGGGGCAAGAAAGAAAAGAAGAAGGTGAAATTACCATGTAAGTTGTGCCATGAAGATCACCTTACCCATCTATGTTCCCTTATGGAACAAGCTCAGAAACTGTTAAAATCCCAACAATCGGCTGTCCTGAAGGATCCTTTTCCCCATGGACATAATTCTGCTTCAGCTTCAAATGCAGCAGGGGGCACCCCAAATGCTCCTGACCCCAATTATAGCAACATGGTTCGATCCCAAAATTTACTACAGACCAGGAACAAGAACTATGAAAAAGAGACCTCGGAGAAGGGTAAGTCAATAGGTGAAACTTCTAACCCTCTCACGATTGAGAAACCTGCCGAATTTATGCCCAAGATACCGAAAGGTGTCTTTAAGAAGACCTTGCATAATCCTAATGCTAGGGCTGCAGCAAACTACTCTGTAGTTGAAGACTTAGCCCAAACACCTTGTGCAATGTCAGCTTTAGAGGTGTTACAGAGTTTTCCTGCCCAGCGGAATGCACTCTTAGCAGCCTTAGGCAGTATGGACTCATTGAGTCTCATGGAGAAATTTAATTTGTCAGATGTCAAAATTTGCCTACCATATCATGTATCCTTATCGATAGATGTCATCCATGGTGGAAATACCATTGGAAGGGCAGTTGTCGATGAGGATGCTTCCACATGTGTTATGTCCTTGTCTTGTTGGAAAGCTCTTGGATCCCCAGAGCTGGTCCCATCAAACATCCTACTTACTGCTTTCGACGAAAGTTCATTCCGTCCTCATGGTATCGTACCTGCTTTTGAAATTAAGCTGGCAGGGAAAGTAGTGTTTGTTGAGGTAGAGGTGATTGATGCACCTTTGGATTACAACTTGCTTTTGGGGAGAAGTTAGAATTATGCCATGTCTGCTATTGCATTGGTTGTCTTTCGGGTGGTAGTGTTTCCAAACGAAGGGAAGTTGGTTACTGTTGACCAAATTAGTTTTACTCGAAAAGGCCGCATGGAATCTAATGAGTCCACTATACCATTGGTTGATCAGGTCAAACCTGCTTCAGAGAGCTTAGGGGCTGGAATGTACGCATCATTGATGGGCACATTTGATTTTCCAGCTTCGATTAATTATATAGGTTCTACTAGTGTGGGGAAGTCCATAGCTATAGTTGTTGATAGGATTGATCCTTGGGTTCTCCCTTCCCACCATGAACCTGAAGTGCCCTTGTCGACAGCGGAAGTGGCTTATCAAGCTATCAACCGTACTGTTGTTGATCCCATTCCAGTTCCCCTCGCAGTCTCAGAGGAACCAGAAGAATCCTATCTGCCTGCTTGGGCAGAAAACTCTTTGCATTCTAGAGATTGCTTAGATATGGTTTTACCTTCGGATGAAGCCATTCTGGAAGCCATGTGCGGATGAGATAAGATCTACGAAGATCTTCACCATTGATCCTATTTTATTCCAGAGTTAAGCAGGATAGAGAACCAGGAGTTTCATATGAGACTGGAACACGATGTTGATACGCCCATTAATCCCTTACCAAGGGAAGGAATTTTTGCTGAGGGGAACATGGCAAATATTTCCACTACTATCCCTATCAACATCTCTATAAATCCTAACGTTGTGGAAAATGTGCATATTGACGCAAACTGCTCTCCTGAGGAGATTGCGATCTATACGGCCTTTTTTTAAGGAATTCCACGATGTTTTTTCCTGGTCATATGAGGAGATTCCAGGAATTGATCCATCTATAGTCGAGTACGGAATCCGAACATACCCTGACGCTAAACCTGTTCGGCAAAAATTGAGACCCGTTAACCCGCGTAAAGCGGTGGCAGTGAAGGCGAAAGTAGAGAAAGCAAGGGACCATAAAAAGAAAGGGACCATACGCATGTGTACTGACTTTCGAGATTTTAACAAAGCCTGTCCTAAGGACAACTATCCCACACCATTTATAGATCAAATTATTGATGCTTGCGCGGGAAGTGAAGTATTTTTGTTTATGGATGGTTTCTATGGATATAATCAAATTCAAATTAAACCGAAAGACAAACATCAAACAACTTTCATTTGTCCTTGTGGTACCTTCGTGTACAAGAAAATTCCCTTTGGATTGAAAAATGCTGGGGCAACCTTTCAGCGGGCAATGAATTTTTCCTTCCACGATATTAAGGCCATTGTCAAACCCTACCTTGATGATCTTCCTACACATTCTCGTAAGAGGATTGACCACCCAGATCACTTGCGTTTGATTTTTGAACAATGCAGATACTATAAAATTCGCTTGAATCCCCACAAGTGCATTTTCTGTGTCGAGTCAGGGAGACTGCTTGGATTCATTGTTTTTAACAAAGGCATTCAGGTGGATCCTTTGAAAGTTGAGGCCATTGTAAATCTGCCTCCTCCTCATTCTATCAGGGAGCTTCAGAGCCTGCAGGGGAAGTCCAATTTCCTTTAACGTTTCATTGTAAATTATTCCAAGATTACTAAGGGTTTCATGCGATTGTTAAAGCAGGACACCCCTTTCGTATGGGATGAAATTGTACAACTCGCATTCAAGGCATTAAAAAAAGCTTTGTTGTCGGCACCATTATTGCGTCCACCAAATTACTCTAGGGATTTTATATTGTATATGGTAGCATCCGAGTCGACCATAGGGGTAGTCCTAGTCCAGGAAGACGATAAGCTCAAAGAGCATGTCGTTTACTATCTTAGCCATGCTTTAGCTGGACCTGAAATTAGGTATTCCCACGCCGAAAAGTTGGCATTAGCACCTGTTTATGCTGTTCAGAGGTTACGTCACTACATCTTACTAAGGACTACAACCGTAGTGGCGTATGTTAATCCGTTTCAATATGTTTTGTCTCGATGGATAGTTGGAGGCAAATTCAACAAATGGATAGTCATTCTCCAAGAGTTTGACTTGGATTTTCAATCCGCCAAATCCAAAAAATCCTTAGTTTTTGCTAAGCTCATTGCAGAATTTCCAGTAGAAGAATATGTAGCCATTGAAGAAGACTCATTCCCATATGAGCATATCTTTTTGATTTCCACCTCTGACCCCTGGTATGGAGATATACTTATCTGTCTCTAGAATTTGAAGTATCCTGCAGCTTTCTCGCGGGAAGAACGATGTAAACTACACCTACATGCCAAGAACTACCTCATTATAGGAGATACTTTATATTGTAGGGGGTAGATTCCATTTTGCATCGATGTCTTACTCATGAGGAAGCGGAGATTGTCCTAAATGATGCCCATAGTGGAGTGTGTGGGGGTCATTTATCTGGGTTAGAAACGGCCCAGAAGATATTACGTGTCGGTTATTTATGTCCCACGACCTTTAAAGATTGTGTGGAAACCATGAAGCACTATCATCCTTGTCAGCTTTACACCAAAAAGATGCGGTCACATCCCGCTCCTTTATTTCCCGTCATCTCAGTGGGCCCCTTCATGAAGTGGGGGATTGATTACGTGACATGTAACCCAACCTTGGCTGGGGGCACAAATATATCATTGTCGCTGTAGATTATTTTACGAAATGGGCAGAGGCAATGCCCACCTTTAAAGCTGACGGGGAAATTGTAACTTTTTTCGTGTTCAATCAAATTATCTCATGATTCGGTATACCTAAAGTGATTGTCACTGACCATGGCATTCATTTCCAAAATAGCATGATGACTGAATCGACCACTATGCTAGGATTTAGACAAGAAAATTCATCTTCGTTCTATCCTCAAGCAAACGGTCAAGTTGAGGGTGTTAATAAAACTTTGAAAACTATCCTCAAACGTACTATTAATGCAGCCCGTTCCAACTGACATATCATGTTGTATCCTACACTTTGGGAATATTGGACCAATGTAAAAACTGCTACGGGGTTCTCCCCCTTCCAACTCGTTCATGGAGTGGAATTCGTTACCCCGGTTGAATGTGAAATCCCGTCCTTAAGAATTTCTATTCATGTGTTACTTGATACGACTGAGCTGGAAGAACGTCTATTACATTTAGAACATCTTGATGAACAACGTAGAGATGCGTTGATAGCAAACCAAGCTCATAAAAATAGGGTCAAAAGCCAATACGATAAATCGGTCAAGCCTCGGATTTTCTCTGAAGGGGAATTTGTTTTTCTTTGGGACCAAGACAAAGAACCCCCGGGGGCAGGAAAATTCAGGTCTATGTGGTTGGGGCCTTATGTCGTGTCAAAGGTGTTAAAGAAGGGCACATATGAATTGATTGATTTCGATGGAATAAGCTTCCCGAGCCTAGAAATGGGCTCTACCTGAAAAAGTACTATGCTTAGGCTTGGTACTTTTTCCTATTTTTTATTGTATGTATTTTTATGTACAATAGGTCATTGGTTTGTGTTTTTACACCATCTGCTGGTTGTTATAGATGTCTTCCGAGTGGTTCGTAGGTTTCGCTGATGGTGCCGGTCGCCACACTTATAATTTGGCTTCAGCTGCATGGGTCATTTATTCGCCCTCAGGATAGTTAGTTGCCTCAGGAGGCGCTTTATTAGGTCCTGCTACCAATAATGTCTTTGAATACAGGGCCGTTATTGAGCTTTTATGGGATGCTTTGTCACGTGGTATCACTCAGCTGGAAGTCCGAATGGACTCTCAACTGGTGGTTTCCTAGCTCAATCGGGCTTATCAGGTGCGGAACCCTATTCTATTATGTCATTTTATGCAAGTTAGGTTATTGGAAATAAATTTTGGGTTCATTACATTCAATCACATTCTAAGAAATCAAAATTTATTAACTGATGCATATGCTAATTATATCTTGGATTGGCATTTAACACATTTTACATAAAAATATACAACATACACATTAAAAACATTTGTAAATAAACTGGAAAAATATATATATGTGAATATCTGTCCATATAGATAGGTTGAGTCTCTGATCCTCAGATCCAGTCATAACTGTATAATATACAAAAAATATACAAAACATGGATCAAAGTCCATCAAATGCTCCTAGGTCTAAGCTTGACCATCCTGGTCACTTGGACCACCCTGGCCACTTGGACCACCCTGGTCCCCTCGATCACCCTAAACTTGGGCTTGTTCAGCCTCCTCGACTTCAATAGCCTCAACACCATCTATGTACAGAAGTACTGCTCTAGCTACTCGTCTCAGAAGACATATCTAGATAGGTGGTACACCAACCACTAGTTCCTGCATGATGGCAGGGATGTGCTCAATCAGTAAGGTAGGTACTTTTTGGGTAAGCCTGTCCAGCTTCCCCTCAAGAACCCTAATCAATCCCTGGTCCTCTCCCAAAACAGGACGCACATACATGCGTGGTTGCCTAGCAGGGCGGACTGGTCCAATATCTGCATTTTGACATTTTTAAAGGTTTAGAAATTTTATACATATGTATATATCTCTATAATTAAAATTCATAAAAAATTGAAAAACTTTGAAAATAAAAATTACCTAACTCTCCCCATGCTCCTCCTGGAGGGAGGACGAGGTCGGTATCACCTCGGAAATCTAATCCAGCATATGGAAACTGCTCCAAAGCTGGCAACTGTCGCTCCCACCAAAAGTAGATGTTGTCATCATAAACACTCTTGACTGATCCACCACCTCCCTAGCGGAGGAAGATATCTACCCATATACTCAGCCTAGGCTGACGGGGAGATCGAACTGGCAATGGTATTGCAGGACTCAAACCCGACACTCTCTCAAAGAAAAAGGATACTAATATGCTGGAATAACCAAAATTCTTCTTCCTGCCTCTTTTGCAGTCAGAGAGTTGTTTTCTCATTATCTGGATCACTCTCGAGCACTAGTCATATAGGGCTCCCTGCATACAATCTACTGCTAGTCTCATTTGGTTCCGAGTTGCAAGGTGAAGTGATGATGACCCTGCAACCCTCACTATAGTGCTCGTCAATACCTATAAAGGAAATTTGCGAATGCGAACAATAGGGATGCAACTACCCCTCTTTTGAGTGCCTGACTCGCAGTATATGTCGATATAGTTCTACACACTTAGAGGGTCACCGCCTCTGCCGGTACCTTCCAAGTTCACCGGAGCTCCCCGTCATGATAAACTGGAAATGAAATAGACATCCTCCAATGTAATCTCTAGAACCTCACCTTGAAGGTCAAACATGCCTAGATCATGATCCCAATAATTTATCAATAACTCTAAGAGGCGGACATTTTCCCGCATAGGTGAGGCACATAAAAACTTTAATAACCCACTTTGACATAAAACATTCACTATGGGGGCATCTTGAAGAGATTCTTGGTCCATGTCTTCATGTTCCCGCTCCCTCCACTCAAGCACCATCTTTCAATCTAATAAACAAGCAATTGCAAACTATTAAATTCATATAAATTTTTGAATTTTTTCACCCTATACATTCTTTTTCTACCTCACGTAGTGTACACGACTGTCTTTTATGCAAGTCACGTACTGTATGCAACTATCTTTCAGGAAACCCGCGTACAAAACGTGTGTACGCGACTATTAACATACCATACCCGCATACACAACGTCCATGCTTTGAGGGCACTTAAAAACATGAATTAGGGCTCAAAATTGACAATCGCTTGGATCAAATGAAAGAGCATGGAGTGTAGTTTTACCTGACACTTGCGGTTTTGAGAATGGTCCACCGAATCGTCCACACCGAGCAATCAAAGGTACAGGTAAAACTTGTCTTTTTATGGTTAAAAATCAAATGGTGAGTTTTGATTCAAAATTTTGAACTATTTATAGAAAATTTATTTTTAAAGTGGGTTTTTTCCCTATAGTTCATAATTTTTAAACTAATGCCATATATTTTCTTCCATGTGACAGGTTTTTGGTCGTATTTAAGTTGTTTTTCGCTCATATAGGATGGTTTTTGGTCATTCACATGCATTCTACAGTTATACCTAATCCATATTGATCCTAGAATTAACACTTCGACCACGGACTATGGTATCTTTAACCATTAGCTCCTTGTCTTTACCATTGTTCTTCTGTCAATAGGACTTTCCTTTCATGAGTATGCTCATTTAGAACCTACTTATTGTCTTTTGATACTCATGCTGCAACTGTCATAGATTCAGGGGAATTTTTTTAGCTATTTTTCACGCCAAATTGAGCCTCATTTTGGTCTCTTTTTACAAGCTATCCCTTTATAGGACTCCCCGCCCTTATGGAGTTTCTTTAGGCCGAGGTATAACTCCTCAAAGCAGACTTGACTGTCGAGTAAACTTGTCTATTCAAGCTCATTAAGAATATGTGAATGGGCATCCACATTGGTGGTAGGTTATCTCTTTCTTGGACCATGTGGAATAATACGAGAAAGGATCACTCTCTTTTCTACGGAATTGAGAAGAGTATTCTTAGGTACAGGTTTATCACTTTTTCGGACCTGAGGGACTACACTTACAGAAAAGGAACTCCTGGTATGAGCTTAGTTT
Organism: Pseudotsuga menziesii; assembly: GCA_001517045.1. Taxonomy (NCBI): domain Eukaryota; kingdom Viridiplantae; phylum Streptophyta; class Pinopsida; order Pinales; family Pinaceae; genus Pseudotsuga; species Pseudotsuga menziesii. The sequence goes on from LPNX010421896.1 coordinate 236,269, forward strand.
TCTCTTTTTCATGCTCTAGACCTAAACATGAAAAAGATTCTGAGTGTACTTTATGTCTTTGTCATGCTCGTTAAACACCAAGAACAAAGCATCGTGTTTATTGTTGTAATCCCCATTTCTCGTACCCAAATGGATCTTTCCGAGTGACCTTGCTTTCCTTCACACTCGCAAAACTCATGCTATATGTTGCTCTCGAAGGAGCATTGGGTAGCTGGTAATTTAACCTTTTTCGGACCTCCCTGACTAAGTACGAAAAAGGTTCACCTTTTCTTCTACGGAAGTTAAGAGAGTTCTTATGTGGTATGTTTTATACTTTTTCGGCCTCAGGAAACTAAATTAAACGAAAAAGGACCCCCCTTAGAGTCTTCTTTGGAGTTTTCAGACACTCTAAACATGAAAACACCAAGTGAGCATGTACTAGTTCGGGCTCATAAAATCCACGAATCAGTGACATTATCAAGCATTATTCCCTCTTCTCTTCAAGCTTGTCAAAAAATGAAGAGAGACTAGAGTTGACTTTCCTGGAATCGTTAAAATTTAACAGGAAAGGTAAGGAGGAACTTTTCTTTTGGTTCTCAGTCAGTGGCAGCATGTCCTCCTTGAACATAACACTCTCTGTCTTTTCCGATACTCATGTCTCAATGTTCACTTTCAGTTCAGCTATTACTTCGAGTTTATTACTCCTCCTCTTGTCAGTTCTACCTGGGGAATCTGATCATGTTTCCTACATGGCAGATAAGTATAGTTGTACTATTTGTAAAGTTAAAAGATGCCTTAGGTCATCTCTGTGTCGTGCTCACTGTTCAAGGACTTAACCCTGCATCTGATCCATATCCCAATTCCATCATTGTTGTATCTGTTACTACTTATGTCTCCCTTTCTTTACCCAGTTCCTAGTCACTTTTGTGATCCGTTGGAGGATCTATTACCTTCCTTATCACAGTATGGTTCCACATCAGCACTTCCTGACGATGAAGACCTAGAGTTCTGACGATCATACCTTAGGATTCACTTTCATTTTTGTGAATTCCTTTGCTTCAGTTGTCAATTGTCACCTATTGGTTGACAATCTGTTGAATCCTATCCATGTTCGACTTCAATAAAATCTATTCACATGGCTTGGATTGTACTGGTTCTTTGGGATTTTTGACGAAGACCTTAGTTTCACATCTATGGACTAAGTTGCGCAAGATTATGTTGTGGTCACTTACACAGCTTCGATATTTTTGAAGACTCATCATTATTGTATATTGTGGCTTCGATCCACCTTTGTAATATACGTGGTATTGTACCCGTACTATATGATGTACTCAAATATTGTAAAGGAGCTAGTGTTCCAGTATATTGAACATAGCATCCTTAGATATGACTTTGTATATAACATTATTATGTATTTGTTTCATGTACTACCTCTGCTCTAGTGGACTTCTGAGTTCTCCAAGATTAAGATTATAATGTATTTCGACCATCATTTCCCTCTGATCTCACACATTAGGGGGCATCTGTTATCAACCCAAATGTCACTTCTCCATCTGAGTGCCGACATTCCTTATGTTGGTACACAAAAGGACATCTTAGGATTGAAGTTTTCCAAAACACTATAGATGGGCATGACATGAGATGCATTTACCCTTCAACCAGCTTGCCATATTATTTTTCTAAGTGTTGAATGGCATATGCGACTATCTTCATTGAAACTCGCATACGCACGCGACTATTTCCATTGACAACTTGCGTACTATACGCGACTATCTCCATTGCAACCCGCGTACATTAGCATACGTGGGTTTCCTTTAAGCAACTCACGTGTCATACACGGGTTGCCTATATTAATAGTCGCGTACACCTTGATTCGACATTAAAAATATAAATCACGATTAATGGAGACTAGTTGGGCCTTAATCATTAACCACCCCAACTATCTCAACCTCCTCAACCTTCGAAACCACTATATTTCCCAAAGTATAAATAGAGGCCTTGGGGAGGGCATTAATAAATCAATTTTGGAGAGCAAAGTTATGCTGGTGGTATATCTTCAGAAGTCTTGGAGCAGCAGAACTCAGAGTCCTTTGGTTGCAGAGGAGTCCTTGTCTCAGGCGTTGGGTTGTACTCTTATCTCATTCACTGATTGTTAATAAAGAGATTTCTTCTTCCAACATTGTGTTGAGTCTCTTTCATGTATTATGGTTGATGAATATATTTGATTAAGAACTAGATATATTGTTTATCTAACCTGTCATATATACATGTATAAGATTGTATTTGGAGAATTTTCTCTTTGCAGGTAAAGGAATTTTCTCTTTGTAGGTAAAGGAGGTGCATCCCTGAAAGCTTTGGAGAGAAGCAGAGCGGAAGAAGATCAAGCTTGGATCGACCGTTGGTAATCGGGTGAGTCAAGTATTTCTTCCTATTTCCTTTCTGTACTTTATTAAAGCTAATTGTCTGCAAGGTTAGAAGTAAGTTGGTAACCCTAGACCCTAGGTTACAAGGGTGTTTAATCCTGAACAACAGCTAGGATAATTGGAAGAGGTACTGTGTGTTTGAAGAATAAAAATATCATGGATGAAAATGTTTTACTAGTTGAGGATAGGGAACATAATTTGTTAAGTGTAAGTCAAATTTGTGATAAAGGGAACTATATGATTTTTGATTCTAAAAATTGTCAAACCAGCGATGTCAAAACAAATCGGTTAGTTGGAACAACTACAAGAACACCAAGCAATATTTACATACTAGATGAGAAAATGAAGATTGGTATCTTGGGAATGAAGATGAAAATTGGTTGTGGAATAAAAGGCTTGGGCATATTAACTTTGAAAGTTTGATTTAGTTAACAAAAAGGAGTCAATAAGATATTTACCTTTCGTAAAGAATCTTACCAATTATGTTTGCAAACAATGTCAACATGGTAAACAAACTAGAGTTAAGTTTAAAACAAAAGAACACTCTAAAACAAAACCTTTGGAAATAATACATGCTGATGTTTGTGGACCTATGAGGACAAAATGATTAAATGGTGAAATATATTTTCTGTTATTTGTGGATGATTTTACTCGAATGACTTGGATGTTTCTGTTAAAAAGGAAGTATGAAACATTTAATTGTTTTCAAATTTTCAAAGAGTTGACTGGAAATGAAATTGACATGAAAATTAAATGCTTAAGATCAGACAATAAGGGAGAATTTGTTTCTAAATAATTCAATAAATATTGTGATGATAATGGTATCAAAACACATTTTTCTGTTATTGAAACACCTCAACAAAATGACGTTGTTGAAAGAAAAAATAGGACTGTTATTGAAACACCTCAACTAAGTAATGTACTTTGGACTTACGCTGTTCATACTGCTGTGCACATTCTAAATAGAAGTCTGTTGAGAAATAATAGTAACAAGACACCTTATCAGTTATGGAAAGGTAGACCAACAAGTGTGAAACACTTCAGAATTTTTGGTAGTAAGTGTTACATAAAGAGAGTTGATAAAAATCTGGGAAATTTGGATTCTAGAACTGATGAAGGTATTTTAGTTAGATATTCATGCTCAAGAAAAGCTTATAAGCGGTACAATTTCAGATTGAAGAAAATTGTTGAATCCATAGATGTTAAATTTGATGAATCTTCATTTTTTAAATCCAAAACTAAAAAGAAAGATCACCAGATATATGAAATATATGACAAACTGAAAAATGGAAGAAGAACCAAGTGATATAGAGGAAACTAAATCAGTTAAAAATGAAAATCTGATTCCTACTTTATTACAGGGGTAAATTCCATCTAAGAATCTAAGCAAAAGAATTCAATGAAATTATCCTGAAGAATAAATCATTGGTGATATAAAGCAAGTGTTGAAACTAGAAGCAAAAGGCAAGAATCTACTTCCAATCAAGAACATGTATCATTACTCTCTTTGTTTGAACCCAAGGATGTTGAAGAAGCAATTAACGATGAAAATTGGATGAAAGAAATGAAAGAATAAATAAGTAAACTATAAAAGAATAAGACATGGGAATTGGTTCCTAGACCTTTAAATACAAATGTTATTTGGGCTAAATGGGTTTTCAGAAATAAGTTGGACGAAGCAGGAAACCGAACTAGAAATAAAGCTAGACTAGTTTGTAAAGGATATGCATAGGTAGAAGGCATAGATTATGGAGAAACGTATGCTCCTGTTGCAAGAATGGAATCCATTAGGCTGATTTTAGCTTATGCTAGTTCTAAGAACATTAACGTTTATCAAATGAATGTAAAATATGCTTTTTTAAATAGTGAGTTAGAGGAAGAAGTTTACATGGAACAACCATATGGGTTTCAGGTACAAGAAGCAGTAAATCATGTTTACAGGTTGAAAAAGGCTCTGTATGGGCTAGAATAAGATCTAAGTGCTTGGTATTCTAGGCTTGATAAGTACTTAAGGCAACACAGATACAAAAAAGTAACACTGACAATAATCTTTATACTAAAGAAGAACATGGTATCTTAGTCATTGATGAGATTTATGCAGATGATATCATTTTTGGCAGTGATAATGATCAACTTAGACAAAAGTTTGCAGATAGTATGCATAATGAGTTTGAAATGTCCATGCTTGGTGAAATGAAATTTTTCTTAGGTCTTCAAATCACTCAATCTGATAAAGGCATTTTCATTTCTCACACTAAATATATCAATGAAATGCTCAAGAAGTTTCAAATACATGATAGTAAACTAGTTAGCACTCCCATGGTTATTGGATGTAAATTAAGTCAAACCGATGCTTCTAAAGATGTTGAGCAGAGAATGTACAGATCCATGATTAGCATTCTTCTATATGTTATAGCTACAAGGCCTGATGTTATGTATGCATTTTGTCAAGTTGCTAGATTTCAAGCTTCTCCCAAATATTCTCATTTACTTGCTATTAAGAGAATTTTTAGATATCTTAAGGGCACACCAGAGTATGGTTTATGGTATCCTCAAGGTAATCATCTTGATTTGTATGCTTTCGCTAATGCTGATTGGGCAGGTTGTGTTGATGACAGGAAGAGTACTAGTGGAGCAACATTCCATCTCGGAGGATGTTTGGTGAGTTGGTCTAGTAAGAAACAATCAACAGTTTCCCTTTCTACTGTTGAGGCAAAATACATTGCAGCTGCAAATGGTTGCACTTAGATTCTATCGATGAAATAGATGTTAGCAGATATACATATTCATTATGATGCTCCTATTCCTATCTTCTGTGACAATACTAGTGCCATTAGTATTTCCAAAAATCTAGTTATGCATTCCAAAACAAAACATATTCCTATTAAGTTTCATTTTCTCCGAGAGCAGGTTTTAAGTAATACCCTTAAGCTAGAATATGTTGGTACAAAAAATTAAATTGATGATATATTTACTAAGCCTTTACCTAAAGTTCAGTTTGAGAATCTTAGAGATCAGTTGGAGGTTTGTCCTCTGTAATCATTTTCTTTCTTATTATACTCACAATTGCAGGATTCCCTGGTATATATTTTCAGCTCTGCTTGTTGGCATCAATTTGCACAGGTTCCTGTCTTTTTGATAGGGGGAGTTGGTATTGTTTCAACTATTATACAGGTGGTCTATTCATTGTTATTTATTATAGGGGGATCACTATTAATCCTTTGACATCTATGAAAAAAGGGGGAGAACAGGTTAAGAGGTTTAAGTTTTCCATCAATGCCAAAGGGGGAGTTTGTTGGCTTGTTTGCACAGGACTTGTCATTAATGTCAAAATTAGAAAATCATGGTTTTATTTTCATGTGAGTTCTATGGCTCAATTGTTGTTGGAGGTCACAATGACATAGTTTATCTTGCTTAACCTTTGCAGTAGCTCACCATTGACAAAATAAAAAACTCTAATGCCGAGGAAAAACGCTAATGAGCATTGACGAATTGGTTTTTATAGCTCACCATTGCCGAAAAAAAACGCTAATGCTGAGGAAAAAATCTAATGAGCATTGACGAATTGGTTTTTACAGTTAGCATTAATGAATTCTCTTTACAGTTAATTCTACTGAAATTGGTTAACACTGCCAGAATTGGTTAGTTAAGGTTTTAACGTATTGGCCAAAATGTTTTTTCTCTGTCTTGAATCATATATACAGTTAAGATAACCATATCTAAATGTTTATTGTACGCACTGTAAGATAAAAGGGGTTGTATGTGTGAACATAAATGATGAAAGAAAATGGATACTCTGTCACGATTGAAAGAAATTTTGAATCATGAAATTTCTCAGAAATGGAGAAAATGTAGAGTAGTGATATATCTCAACAGTGAAGAAAATTCTGAATGGTGAAATTTCTTAGCAAAGGAGAAGACGCAGATCAATGAAATCTCTTAGCAATAAAGGAAAACACAGAGCGTTGGTTGAAAAAGCATTGGTATGCATTGGATTTTATTGATATATTAACACATATTAAGATGAGCCAAATGATAAAATTTTCTCTGACAATTTGTGCTGTATAAGTTGAGTACATGTTCTGCACAAAAGAAATATTGCTAGTTTTATAAATAAATCCATTTCCTATGTATTCATGTAACTGTAGATTGAACTAGTAAAACAGGAAGCCGAGATCTAAAAATGCTACTGAGATAAATCAGGTACTGGATGCAAATGAATTGAAATGATTCATATCATTAGTTACAAGCTTTAAAGCTAGTTTTGAATACATTACTTACTACATAAATGAAGAAAGTTTGAGATAGGTTGTTGATTTGACAGAGTAGTTTGATAGAAATAAGTTGGTTGACATAGACAAGATATTTTTGACAGAGATGTTTTGATAGAGATGGTCTTGACAGGATGATTTTTGACTGAAATTGTTTTGATAGAGAAGTCGTGACATAATGTGTTCTTGTTAAAGTTTATAATTGATACATATTGGGTCTGAAAAGGTAACATTTTTAGTTTGAAAGTATATGAATTAGGTTAGTTCCTATACTACAGGGGGGAAGGGAGGTGCTAGGAACACTGATAGTCTCATTGCAAGTTGAAGCTTGCATTCAGGCAGTAGGAGTTTTCTTTCAGTAGGAGCTGAAAACAAAGAGGTAGTTTCTTGAGGTAGTAGCCTCATCTTAGTTGTTGCTCATATAAAACATGATGTAACTAAATTTGCTTGCTTTAAATCCATAAGAAGAAGAGGTTTTTTCCCTTTATGGGTTTCCTCATGAATATTTTGTGTTTCTGTCCATTTCATGGGTTTGATGGTTATTGATTATGAGACAAAATAATAGCTAGGTTTCAAGTTGCATTAAAGAAGTAAAATGAAAAAGTACAAAATTATTTACAAATGATTCACCCCCCCTCTCAGTTGTCTGACTTGATTAACAAAAGAGAAGTTGAAAACAAAGCAGAATGTTGGTTTTCTGCCCCCGGGATCCACCCACGGAAGGCGAAAGTTGGAAAAATAGAAAAATTCCTAAAGAAAAGTTGGATTTTCGATTCCTGAAGTTCGCTGTGGAGGGAAGAAGTCGAAAAATAGAAAAATCCCTAAGGAAAAGTTGGATTTTCGATTCCTGAAGTCTGTTGTGGAGGGAAGATTCGGAAAAACAGAAAAAGGCTAAGGAAAAAAGTTGTATTTCTGAACCCCGAAGTCCAAAGTCCGAGGTCAAAAAGCGGAAGTCGGAATGTGGGAATCCAAAGAATCAAGTAGTTGTTTCATGTATTTTTGCATTCCAAGGTCAGAAAGCGGAAGTCAGAAAGGTAGAAGGCCGAAAGGCGGAAGTCGAAAAAGTCAGTTTCAATGCAGAAATGACTTTTTTGGTTGCAGAGTGTATCTATAAGTTGAGGAACGACTGTTACAGTGGTTTCTAAGCTTGCGAATGAATGTAAAAGGATGAACATGACCCATGACTATGTTCTAAGAAGAAATAAATATAAGAACAAAGTTTCTTTAAGAAATTTTAAATTATTTTGCATATCAGTCACGTGTAAGGGCACCGGGTACATGGACATCGTGGTATATCAGAGCAGTATCAAAGTAGCAGGGACGCTACATTGTGGTATCAGAGCAAGCAGTTGTCATCGCATTCCTACAATACTTCCCAATTGAATAGAGCCATTGTACTCCTAATACTACATTTGTATGTGGTACATTTACTACATGTTACGTTGCACCTGTACCCAACGCACCTTTAGGTGTAACCCAGGGAGAGAGGGCTATTTTTTCGACCAAGAGGGGTTTTATTGAGCAATGATGGTCATGTCTATACCCTTTGGTTCATCCGTTAGGAGTACTATGGCTTAGTGGCACTATTGATTGCCCTTTGTTGGGGTTTTTAACCTCGGGGTTGGTGTCCGGGTCTGCTAAGGGTTGACCACTGGGTCACATGGATCCATCCCATTTATGTGCTCTGGTGGCCTTTGCTTCAGCTACAAGACATCCATCTCCTTTTGCAGCCACTCTGGACACCCTCTCGGCCCTTCAGTCAGTGGGCTCCCGCTCTCCCTAGACTTATCTCCTCATAGGAATCCATCTTCCATGCTAGGCCTTTTGACGCTTTAAGGAGGGTGTTGAGGGAGTTTACAACATTCTAGGGGTTGAATGGGGTATAATTCCCTCCCTCCAGCTCACTCCAGCCTTTGGTTTGGAGTGAGTCTCTTATTTGCGCCTATTTTGGAACCTGGGGGTAAAAAGACCCTATGTAGCCTATCTTGATCCTACCTTAGGCCATGTTTTATTATTCGTTTGTTTTAATTTTAAGTAGACATTTTATAATTTCAAATTGACATGTTTTAAAGAATGTAGGCCTGGATATTTTGTAAAAAGTGAGTGTGAGATCATATATATAGATCTCCTCACTTTCATTTTAAAAACAAGACTGATGTGATATTACACTATGCATTTTTTTTACCATTGCTAGGGATGTTTGGAGAGATGCGTCCCTCTTGAGGAGGTTTTTCTCGGTTAATGCAAGCTATTTTTTGGTAATTATTTGGTGAAATTATTTTCTAGGTGATGTTCTTATTTGTTGGATAAACACGAGAAATTGGAGGTGAGGCTTCTTATCTCTTTGTTTGATCGATGGTGGATGATGCATGTTCAAGGCTAAGCGGTAGCCCTAGTGCTACATTTTTCTCCTATAATAGACCGTTCCCATCCTTCTTGTCACCTTAGCTAGTTGAGGTACACCTTCTTCTAAGGTTCCTCTAGGATTTTTACCTTAGTTTCCTAGGATAGTTGCTTGTCCTCGGATTTCTTCCTCTCTAGGTTAGTGTCCTCCCGAGATGACCTAGGTTGGGTAGGGATTTTGCTAGGGTGGATCTCCTTTGTTTTCACACATTATTTCTTTCTCTATAACCTAGTCTAGGGTTAGCTTATGATTAGTTTGGTTTAGGTTAGTATTGTGTTATTCCTAGGGTTAGCTTAGTTAGTGCAGACCTTAGGTTAGGGTGGACATTCTAAAATCCCTATTACCCGAACCCTCACTACCTCCTAGAATCCTATTGCTACACCTTCTTACAGCTTCGCTAGTCTCTCCTAAACCCTTGCAATATTTGCTACATGCATAACAACCACTCTCTAAACCCTTGCTGCTCTCCCTAAACAACCCTAAAACTACCCTTTGAGACTTCGTTGCTCTCCCGTAACCCTTGCTGCCCTCTCTAATTCCTTCTCCTCTCCTTCACTGGCTCTTTTCTTTCCCTCGTTACCCTCTTCATAGGTCCTATTTACCCTCAGGTCTTCCCTTAAGGGAAACTCTCTCACTGTCCTATCCTTTTCCTTAGGCATGCTACTATAGTGGTACCAACTTTTCATTTCATCCTCTTCTCCTTCTCTACTCCTTAAATAGCCCTACAAACCACCCCTTTTCACCCTCTTCCCTCGCTGCTATTTCCTTTCCCCTCAAGTGTCCTCCTTTTCCCATTCCTCACCCTCGGGTCCATCCCTTTAGGAATGCCCTTGGGCTATTCCTTTAAGTTGGGCTTGTTCTTTCTATAGCACTAGACTTCTTCCCTTTCCTCATTCCTTAGGGTTTCCTTAGTCCACGATCCCCTTTTGGTGTCTTCTACCCATACCTTAGGGCTTCCCTTACAGTGGAATCCCTCCCTTTAGATACCATTAGTCTTCCTTTGACATGTATAACAACAAATAAAGGATTAGTCTTATGCTAGTTGCTAGTTTAGGTTGTCATCCAAATTGGATTGTTTGCTTCCTTTTTGTCACTCACATAGTCTCATACAAACATACAGACAACATGTTGCATGGTTTAGAGTTGAATTAATAATTTGGTAAATATAAGGCAAATGTGCATGGTTGTTTATTATACAATAATGAATGCCTAACTAAATATCATATTGTTATGATTCTGCTACTATAAATACTGAATGTGAGTGATGGCTGATGACTTATACTGCTGTACAATGTTGTATGCACATGTTAGGGGCAGGTTTTAACATACAATTGATTTTTATGCTAAGTTACTATTGCTGCTAATAAATGCAATGTAACATTGTTTTAGGACTTGACATATTAATAAGGTAAATACATGATAGTGGTTATTACTGATGCTTCAAGTCTTTGAATACTTTAATGGAGGTATGATATATATTGCCATGCTTATGCATACACTATTGTTAAACTAGATTCACATGATTGGTTTGATTAATTGGTGGCGGTATGTAGTACTACTAGTTCCTAAATATTTCAACCGTAACTAGTCTTATTTATGGTAACCATACTAGTATACTCCATATACACACGTAACACAAATATTTGATTTGACTCCATAAGGCACTGGTCGCTAACATCCTCGAAAGAGGTATCTTTTAGTGTCTTTTCAGAGTCTTAATTGGGCTCTGGGCCTAGTAGGATTAGGCTTCCAAAGCAATTGGGAGAAGTTGACTAAGGTAACAGTGGTCTCTTCCTCCTCACATGCTTCCCGGTGGCTTTGATTTCCATTTCAACCGATAACACTACACAAAAGGAATTTGTCATGTTGTAATTTTCAATGTTTACATTTAGTCTGGGAATCCAATGGGTATACTCCATGTTGTGGTTACCTGCTACCGCTACTGTAAATCCCTCGAAATCCTCTGTTGTAATGCGCTTTCTGGCAACCCATGATGAGAAATGAAGTTGTGGGTTTCCCACCATCAATCAAAATTCCAACCATGTTTCCATGTATTACTCCCTTTACCTTGAAAGTGTTAAACCTGGGAACTCTTGGTAAGGTAGCAATAAATACTCCCTTGCTGTTCTCTGGATGTGAATTCTCTGTTGTAACTCGAAGCTCTTCTATTTGATCCTACTCCTGTTCATCCTCGTATTCCTTATTATCGGAATAGACTTCGATATACTAGGATTTTTATTTTCCTGCACACCTGTGACCTGGGACCCATGGTTATTGACAATTGAAACATAATTTTTTTCTTCGTAGTTCCTTCCTAGTGTCAGCATCCATCCAATTCTTTTTTGGCCAGTCTTGTTGAAAATGTTTTCTATCTTTATCTTTGATTGGGTAGGTTGTTTTAGGGGGGAGTCTATTTTTTGGAATTGAATCTTGTATATATCTAGTCCTGTCGATGGAATCCTATAAAGTGGACGGTTTATAAGGTTTTATGCACCCCCTTAAAGATTTGGCCAAGGCCTCAGTGAATAGCATAACTAGTTTTCTCTTTCAGACATTTGTCACCATGGCTGCTACTCTATGGAAATCTGATATGAAGGTCTCTGCACTGCCCTTATTCTTGAACTGAGCTAGCTCTCTGAAGTGTATCTCAGGGTCCCTCATATCAAACCTCTCTATGAGCCTCTGTGTGAAATTTGATGTGATAGTGTTATGATCCAATGTCACTAGCCCGCAGTACCAACACTCTTGGCCTTCCCTATCCAAATGCAATGTATCAAACTTGATTGCATATGCCTCTATCATAGGTTTATCTAGAAGTAGATATCCAGCTTCGGTACCCATATTCTTGTTGAGCAGCTACATATCACGTCAAAGTTAGGAATGGTCATCTTCCCAACTGTCTTCTGCAAATCATAATTTTGATTGAATCCTTTATTGAACCCCCTTGGCATGTTCCTAATATTACAAAAATATGAAACTGACATAACTTAATGAAATTCATTTCCCAAGTCCTTGTATTCCTCTAGATATGTCATGAATCACTCCCTCTGCTCCATTGGTATGAATGGTCTTGTGGTTGTATTTTCCAGAAATTGAGGCATGGTAGGTCTAGATGACTTATTGTAGATGTGAGGAGTGTTCTACATTGTAGTGAATTCATGTCTCCCACCATTACTGGTGGTATCCTTTTCCCCTATGTAATCTATAACTTGTGTTGATATTGCTTATGTAATATAATCAACTAACCTTTTTATTGCACTTAAAACGTCTTTTTGTTCGTTGCCCAAATCGTTTCAAGCACTGATGAGGCTATGGAAATCCATCCTATCCTCTTCTTCTCAAGTGCACTTTCCCCTATTTGCATGTGAATATGTCATCTCCTCTAACTCTGTATTTTCAAGGTTAATCTCTTCTAGATCTGAATCCTTTGTGTAATTGCCTCTCCTTCTTAAACAGTGTCTTCCGGATTCATCTAATGTTAATGTCCAAGTCCACAGCTAGCGAGGAACATGCTATGATACCACTGTAATATCCCAAAATGATATTTTTCCTTTATACTGATAGGTTATGGTGATTGTTTGTATGTTTGTGGTATGGATTACATATTTTTGCATGCAATAATAGATTAAGTGCTCAAACCCAAAATACAACAAATACTGAGATAAAATATGAAATATGCTTCAATAAGATTCTAATGACATACCAATAATCATAGATGTGATAGTTGTCCAGTATACGAGAGACATGCATGCCATGCATCCACTTTAAATCCAAAAGCGTGTTGTTGGCTCTAGATGATTAACCCATGCAAGGAAAAATGTCTTCTCTGGATGGTAGTTCTTTCATAACAGCTTCAATTGTTAGAGGATGGTGTCAAAACCTTCCAGATATTCTAGTATGATCTTCTTGAATATTTTGTGGACACATGCAAACCTTTGGATACCTTCGACACTAGAAAATTGAATCTCCTGAATAGTGAGGTGCCCTAACTCCCACACGATTTTCTTTTAATTTCTCAAAATGTGCAAGAGGTTATATGATAATCACCAAGAATAGTGATATTTTACTTTCAAAGAGAATGGAAGTGACATGTAGAAGAAATGGTGTATTTTTGGACTAGGGTGAATTGTTCTTAGTGTGTCCAACTCATCCCCAGTAGTAAAGACATGACCCTCTTGATAATCTTTCCTCTGTGTTCTAGATATTTGACGATCAATGAATATCTTGAAGTTTTGATGATAGATCTGAATGATTTATTCGATAAGTGATTAGGGAAGATAGGTTTCGCTGCCGAAATCACTTGCTAGTTGAAGACTCATGCACTCAACCCCTACTTGATGCTGCTCTCGAAACCAATCTCAAAGGTGAATAATAACAATGGATACCTTTTTGGTTCGACTTGTATTCTTTCATATCTTTTAGGGTTTTCATGACTAGGCTTTTGCATGCATGCAATATAATCACCCAGTGTTGCATGCAAGGTGAAATAAGGTCTGCATGCTCCACATGCTTTTTGATATCCGCTTCATTAGACTTCTTTAATCTATTGATGACATAATAATACTAAAAGGATGTTCTTTTATGTTCCTGGTACTAATAGTCCTCAGTCAATTCCCTTTTTGATTAATACCCGTTTGAACTTATAGGAATTAAATAGGTTAACATGTGTCTTAGGTGCTTAATTAGAAGAGAACATTACATTTTGACTCCTTTATGCCTCATTTGCTCCCAAAACCAGCATAAAATTTCCATTTTTTGCACATATGACAAAGTTGTGATGGATTGTTCTTTAAAATTAATTAGTTTGTTTATATTAATCTAGACTGTAGTTTAGAGTTTTATAATAATAAAGTATTGCACATATAAATGTAGAAGACAAGGGACAATGTACAGTCAAATGAAGAGAGGGTTCGATTTTTTACAAGGAGAATTAAGGATTTATTGCATGAGGGGCATCATACCCTCAATCAATTTCTGGAATATTGGATTACTCTTAAATGTATAACTGTGAATTTTCAGCCTGGTTGCAGTTTTAGAAAATCATCTATTGTAACGATTTGAAAGTATATAGAATGTCATCAATACTAAATAGACTAGTTTCAGTATTTATGATAGAAAGATACCATGCGTAAAATATAAAGCAATGATCTCTTCCAAGTTGAAGGAATTGATACTCACTAGAGACAAATCTATATAAAATTTATTTTTAATATAGACTTGCAGTTGCAGTTGCAGTTCCAGCTTGTTTTCAATTGTCGACTAACTCTCGGGGAGGGCCAAATCTGAGGGGTAGATCTCTGCTACCTTGTTTATAATTGTTTAGACTACTTGTTTGAGTACTAATTCTTTCTACCTGTAGATGATGATTTGATGCAGTTTAAAATAGTTTAATGCTATGTGCCGGGTATTACTACAGAGCGTGGGTATTTGTATGCATGTCTTGAAACCCTAGGTAGTACCATCAGTTCGATTAACAACACAATGTGAACAATTCTTCATTAATGGTTGAATTCTTAACTTGATTGAATGTATGGACTATATTTTCTATAGTGTAATGAGATTGTAGTTTTATAAAAGAATAAATTGTTTTTTATAGCATATACTTGAACTCGAGTTTTTCAAGGAATACTCTGTACAACATTAGTTGAACTCGGTTTGCTGTAGCAAACCCTTGATTCTTTTCCCTCTAGAAATATTCTCTACAACATTTCACCCCGATTTCGACTTAATATTAGCATATATAATTCCTTGTCTATAGTGTGTTTCCAGGATTCTCATTAAATTACGAGCTGAGAGTGACAACATAGTTGTATAAATCTATGCTGCACAAAACTTCTAAAATTCCCATGTAGCAGTACCGAAAACTCACTAAAACTCGAAGACTTCTCAAAAACATCTGGAAAAACTTCGAGGGTCGATGAGAAGATTGGGACCCATAGGAAATCTAAAAAAGTCCTAGTTTATGTAAAATGAAAACAAATTCTTCCTTCACTTTGGAGTGAACTTGCTTGAGCTTGTAGTGTATATAAATGAGGGAGGGTGCCTCCCTATTTATACTCTTCATGTGGGTGACCTAAAACCCTGACAGGAACGACTTCTTCACCTTACTAGACCAACCTCTTCACCTTACTAAACCGACCTCTCCTAGGGGGACTCAAAAACACATTTTATAATTCTTCTTTTAGGGACTATTTCCTCGACTTACAACAGAGGATTTACCTCGACAATTCCATGACTAGTTACATTAATGACATCTCCGATCAGAGGGAAAACATCCCCAAAAGGAGGTACAATAAAAGTATAATAAAATACAGTAAAAATAATACAAAAATATACAAAATGATATTCCGAAGTTACATTTTCAACATCACTCCCTCTTAACAAGGAAGGTATTCTTTTTGACACAGTCATCCCATGACTAGCCATTACATCCCCGTGGACGACTTGCATCTTCCACCACGTGGAGATCTTCCTAGGAGCATACACATCTTCCATCATGTGGAGAGAATCCCAAGACCATATATCATGTCCACCAAAAAACCTACATCTTCCACCTAGTGGATACATCCCAAGAACATTTGAATCTTACACCCAATGGATATAACCCATATGTATTACGTCTCTTTATCAGTCAACTCGCTTATTCCACCCAGTGGATACAACCTGGGAACATCTGCATCTTCCACCCAATGGATACATCCCAGATGTATTACGACTCTCTCTCGCTCAACCTATTTCTTTAAACAATTGGATACAACCCAAGAGAATCCTAGAAGCAGTACGTCCTTTCGGACCACCTGCGTCATCATCCATGTAGATGCAACCCAGATGAATCCTAGATGATTTATGACCCATGGACCACCAATATATTCAGACATGTGGATACAACCCAAGAGCATCCCAGATGAATTATGTCCTTACAGACCACCTATGACTTCCTCCATGTAGACACAAACCTGGTGCACTTGCATCTTTCGGTCATGGTTCTTCACTCCCTCTTTCAAGGAACATTGATCTATATAAATCCAAGCTTCTCTTTGAAGTACTTTAATTTCACTCTCGCTAGCGACTTGGTCAACATATTGTTCTCTTCTCATTTATCACCACATACTCGAGCATAAATGCTCCTCTCCGCACCATATCCCAAATATAGTGGTATTGGATCTCGATGTGCTTCAACTTTTCATGGAATTGGTTTTTGGATAACTTCACTCAACTCTGGTTATCGTATTACACACAAGTTATCTCTAACTTGACACCAAACAATCCCTCATGTAGCTTTCAAATCCACACCGCCTCACAACTTGTTGAACAAGTTGCAATATACTCTGCCTCAGCTATTCTTAATGGTACGCTCGTTTGCTTCTTGTTGCACTAAGAGATCATGCCAGACCCTAAACTAAAGGAACACCTTGAAGTTCTATTACTATCTATATCACTACCAACCCAATTGGAGTCAACATATACATGCAGGTATATCCTTTGATATCTCACATATCTGAGGCCATATGTGTTTTGTCACAACCATGTGAACATGTCTTAGCTCCACCATGTAGTTTCTCAAGGTGTTCACTGGAAAGAATTTATCTAACCTTGTGTTTGTCAGGTACATCAACAAACCAATCATTTGTCTGTAGACTATGGCATCAACTGTCTCTGAAGTAGGATCACACAACAACTTCAAGTTTGATGCCATTGGTGTAGCTATAGCCTCTCAATATAACATCTCGATCCTATTTAATATCTCTACTGCATATTTTTATTGGATAAGGAAAATCTCCTCTGGATTTTTCCGCATGTTGGACCGAGGAAAATACGAGAAAAGATAATCATATCTTTGCTCGAAAAGATGAATATTCTTGTCGTAAGAAAAGAAAAGACCGTGACGGACAGAGCTGCGACAAAAGAGGAAGAAAGTAGGTTAATATGAGGAGTGTTGGCATTTTTTCCCTTCAACCCAGTTTTAAATCCTTATGTGACGTTAACAACTCCCAAGATACCAAATCGATAGAGTAGGGATCAATCGACAACACCTGCGACGCAAATGCAGTCTCACCCAAGATATCTTTATGGGTAATTTCCAGAACCAGGTTTCTGTAGTTACGTGGGGATTTCTACTCTTGTTGTACCTTATTACAGTGCTCGATCGAAGTCAGGGATTATACTTGTTAGTCGTCTATTCATTTAATATACCAGTCTAATTACCAATCAACACATATCATCATAATCAACATAATAGCCTTATGACAAACTCATTCAATAAGCAGTGCGACACATACATACATGAGATTGTTCATAAACAGAAGGGATGCAACACTTTCAAATCTACTTATTCACAATATGCATACATTCAACATAACACAATCATCACATACACACAAAGACAATATTTAACACAGAAACCCATCTGGGAAAAACCATAAAGGCGCTCTTCATCTCACATGAGAAATATATCAACACCTTTTGTTTACACACCCAACTTCCAGACTCTTTTCTATGTATTCTTTGTAACTTATACAAACTTCTCTCCTCTCATGTTCTCTAGTATTGTATCTCTAAATTTTTCCTCTCCTTCACTCTACCATCAATTCACACACAACCTGGATCGAGTCTCTTCTCTACAGATCTACAACTCTAATAATAAACCACTCTACTTCTTCAACAACTAGGACATGATCCAAAGTGAGACCATGCCGCACACAGCTTGGGTTCTCCCTTTTATAAGTTCTTACATGTCGTAATCAACCAACTCTAATATGTTAGCTAACATGCCGTTATTCATAATATCGTACATTTAGTTACAACTGACACTAGGCACTATCAGCCCCAAGATACAAAATATGCTTTATTACCCAGGCATGCTTTATTCTAACTGATTTCTTACCCACGATCACTCAAACTGTTTGTTTCAATTTTTCTACTCTTCTTCTATCATGGTTCCTTCTGTCACAACTACTCTCATCACAAGCTCTCTTCCGTCGCAAACTCTTTCATCGCCGGCTTCTCTCATCGTAGCTTCTCCTCTGTCGTAGATTCCTCTATCATGTGACTAGAATATTCATACTCCTGGGCATAATTTTGGCCGAATTCTACCTATATTTTCCTAGGGCCAACAAGGAGTCCAACCTATTTTTTGGAAATAGTTAGTTGGATTGATAGTTTGTTTTGGGGAATAAAGCATGATTGTAATTTGGGCCGATAGTGCCTATTTTTTAAATGTAAAAGGATGGGTTAAATTAGAAAGACAACTTGTTGATTGAAAGTTGAGAGTCACTCGACGGTTAAATCAAGAAGTGTAAAATCATAAAAGCATCAATCCAAGTTGTGTGTGGATCACTCATTCAGAGATGCATATTCATAGATGACAATTAAGAATAGAAAAAGACGTGAAATAAAAGAGATAGAGACCAAAACCAGAGAGCATGAGACACGAGAAGAATACATGAATTGTAAAGAATATCAAAATAATAGTATGCAAGATGTGTGCATAGACCAAAGGTGCCAAACCATTTCTCATGCCAAATGAAGATAACCTTTATGATTTTTCCCAGATTGGTTTCCACGTTAAATCTTGTGTTTGTGTGTATTTAATATCCGTGTTTATGTCGAATGCATATATGTTGTGAATGAGTTGATTTGAATGTGCTGAGACAATCTGTTGTGAATGAACTTATGTATATATGTTACACATCTAATGTTATGATCGTATGGAATAGTAGTTGGTGTGTGTTAATGCTTTATGTCACATACAGGTATATATGTTGACAAATCAATAAGTTATCTTCTGTAATGAATGTATGAGACATAATTTTATTCCTCGATTTCAGTCAAGTGACCTGATAGTGTTGTACAAGGAAACCCCCCTCATAATTATTAAAACATGGTTATGGAAGCCCCATAATATATCTCGGGTGAGACTTCATCTACGTCGCAGGTGTTGATGACGAATTTATGCTCTGTTGGAATAATATCTTGGGTTTTGTTGATGAACAAGGGATCTAAACCTGGGTCAACATAGAAGCAAGCTAGCAACACACCTCTAATTCATTGATGTTGTCACTGCCTCTGAAGGGGAGCTTTCTTGCTTCCTCTGAGCGTCATCCACCCTCTACATCTTGTACTCTCTACATCAGGACATTCTACATTGGAGTGACAAGTAGCCTCCTTTGTTGTTGATATCCCGTGTGTTATCTCTCAAGGTCACTAGATACCAATATCCTCCATCTCAAACTTTGTTGAAAGTCCCTCTTGCACCCATCTATGAGCTTCTTGTCCTATGTAGGATCCCATCCTCAACCTTGTATTCAAGGTTGAGATCCCCATCCCTCTAGGTGATCCTCAATATCCTCATGTAAATGTATGTGCTATCCCATGGGTGCCTTCTGAGATCATACAGATCCTTCTTCAATCTAGGCACATGTCATTCTCTATAGAGACTCCCTAGTACTGGAAGTTGCTCGATATGCACTTTTACTTCATTGAAGAAGCGTGTCTGGTCAATGGATCAAACATATCACCATAATGGAATCCCTCTTTATAAAAGAAACCACGAACCTTGCTTTGTATTTCTCGATGAAGCCATATGTTGCATGCTTGATCTTGTAGATCCCCATGGAAGACACTACAAACTTCCCTTCAAGTCTCAGAACCACACCCCAAACATCATTCTTCATGATCAACTGGTACTCTTTGATCATAACATCCTTCCATTCTTTCTTCTCAATTGCTTCTTTATATTTGGAAGGATCTGCATCAATGATGTCACACAATAGTGCCACATAACTGGAGTGTGTCCAGGGCCTCATACTTTCTTTGGAACTCCCTTCCAGAGAACCATAGTTTTATTCATCTTGGATGATCTCTCATGCCCAAGCTGGTCTTCCGTTGTATGCATTTTCCTCTCTAGGTGGATCTATCGGTCTCTATCGCTTGATCATATCATGATTCTCATTTTTTTTTGAAGTTCACTCTTGTATAACTGTGCCTATGACTCTGGGATCTTTAGGTTCTTCTTCATGTGCTCTATCTGAGTAAATATTCTTTGAGTTTTGTGGTTGAACCGTCATCACTTGTTCTTCATCATTCTTCTCTTGTAAGTGATTGCATACTAGCCTTCCTACAGGTCAAATTCAATTGCATGATTAGAAATATTTCATATTTTTCAAAACATATTGATAATGACAAATCCATATGCATAAAGAAATATGTCACACAATCATGCAACTATCTTAGCCAATGCTTCAACACAACATTCATCCATATCCCGTATACATACGATAACTTTCTAGATGCCATCCATCTATGCCAGGGCATTATTAAGAGCATGCACTACTCCGAATATGTCAACAACGAGGTTTCATTCTAGATAAGTAGCAATGGAATGTTATGCAACACCATAGGCCACTTACCTATCACATGCATATTAGTAGTATACAATTCATGAATGCAAAGACTCTAACATGCATAATACATTTCCTAAGTCTAGGAACATAAATATGTACACAACTGAACAATATCATTTAAGTAACTAGATATATAGGAAATGGCAATTTAAACACTTACCTTTATTTGATTGGTAGATTCCCTCTTGATATATGTCTTCTTACAGGAATTGCTAGAGTCTCTAACAGTGTTCTCTGCTACATCATTTGATTTTAAGGATCTGTGTTTGTCTTGCTCATGATCGACAATGTTGAAAAAAGTTTCTACCATAGATCATATGGAACTGTCCCTTCTTCTTCATCCACGACTGCATCATGTCTTCTCTAATGGATAATAAGTTATTCCATATTCATTGTTGAGTTATTCTGGATCAAAGTAGATATTCCTCATCACTTGAGGAATATTCCCTTGTTCTCTTCTAAATTGGTTCATCATCTTCAGTGGCATGAGCTGTTAGGGTTGATTGTCATTGCCTATCTTTTCTTCTCTTGCTATTGAACTTGGTGAGCCTCCTCCTGGCACAAATTCCTTGAATGAAATATTTCCATCATCTTGGGAGATCCTTTAAGGTGGTCATCACCACTTCTGCTTCCTTGACATGATCTCCAATGGATTCTAGTTTCTCCTTGATTTGGGATATCCTATTGAAGTAGGATTGAATGCTTTCTGACATCTACATCTTTGCACACTTGAGTTGATTTCTCAAGGTCACCTTGATGTTCTTGTTCTTTCCTTCATACAATATGATCAAAGCATTGAACATCTCTTTGGGAGTCTTCAAGGATGATATACGTGGGGTCAAATGGTCATTGATAGAGTCTACAATGATCCCCTTGGCTTTGACCAGGTTCTTCTAATTCTTAGCTTTGTCCTCATCTCCCTCTGTGTCTGCAAATTCTCCTTTAACATAGTCTTCTAAGTCACGACCTTCTAGTATGAGAAATTGATCAGGATATTTTAAATTGTTTACTTATTATTTGGTTGTACAGTTAAAAAGAGAATGCAATGTATGAATGTGCACATAAAAGAAAGATAACACATAAAAGAGAGATGCAACATAAAATGACACAAGAACCACTTGATAACGGAGTTCGTCCCTAAAGGGACTACGTATCTAGGCTTGCTCTTCAACGGGGAGGCCTCTTCTTATAAATATCAGCAAAATATCAAGTTACATGGAAAATATGGCTTTATACCTCAAATTATGGAAGTGAATTGTAAATCAATTGCTCAAATCATAAAATGAATTGCACCACTACGTTCAGGAGGCTTGGGCAGTGAGGATCAACATAAAAAATGCATTGTTTGTAGCAGTAAAAAAATCGACCCCTCAAAAATCCCAATGACCCTTAAAGTTCCACATGGAAAGAAATACATGTATGGATCCATATGCCTCGTGAATTGTGCTTGTATGGGCCTTGAACTACATTCCCAGTTCTCGGCCTCTCTACGCGCGTGCCCTTGACCTTTGATGCTTGGTGTCTCCCCTCAACCTCTTTGGTTCACTCATGTTTGAAAGAAATGGGGGCGGATTCCATACAATATCTACCCCACTTGGAATGTTGATAGACCATCTAAATGGTTTTGGGGAGGTCCGGGGTTCAAGCCCCGCATACCCTCTTTTCTACGTCGTTTGTTGTGTTTGACCGATGGATTGTGTGGTGTGTTGGTTGGTCGTATGGTGCATATGATATAAATACTAGCAGTTGCCCCAAGAAGGTGCAATAATACGCTGATAGGTTGTTGTAAGAGAGTGGAATCACTGAAATAGAGATTAAAACCATTTAAATGTTATGTATGTTGTTAAAAGTTACTTTACACAATATGTTGTTAAAAGAAAGATTTTTTTTCAATTTTTTTTAATCGTGTGAAGTAATTTCTAAATTAGAATGTATTTCTATTCAAATGTGTTCAACAGTAAACACACTACACAAATAAAACATAGATAGTATGAAATGTTTGCACAAATATGTCATAAACAACGCTAGATTACTGTAAATTTCTATTGGTAAGCAACACAATGGACATGAAAAAATATGTAAAAGTGAGGATAAAGAGAGAAAACACATAAAACTGACAACCTAGGATTCATACTTCTCCTTCTCATTATTAGTATCCCACTTCAAAAACTGTACTTTTGTGTTGATATTATTCTTATTTAATGAAACCATTATAACAAACAAGAGGATGAAAAAAATAATAAATACAATTTATATAGCCACTCGTATATCAGTCCAATCATCATAAATCAATAGTATTTGAGATTCAAAGTACAAGCAAATGTTTATAAAAAATAACACAAAATTCCTTTAATCCTCCATTACTCGTAACTCCATTGTCAATTTACTTTGTCATAAAAATTGCTTTAAAAATATTTACCACAAAGCTTCCTTTAGCACCTCCATTAATCTAACTCCGTTGTCATTTTAATATGTCCCAAACCCAACCAAGTCTATGTAGACTTCCTATTCTAACTTGGCTCTCATCGAAGAGGGTCGAGTATACATATTCAAAAGATGTTGTGTTTGCAAAATATATTTGAAGATACCCTTGAGATAAAGTATCCAATGGACTTGATATCAAAAATAAGTTGTGAACATCACATGGTTGAAGTAGTGACATTAAATTTTTTATTATCATTCATATTGACACTGTGAGACAAAAACATATTCAATGAAGTTCCAAACCTCTTTTTCGAAAGAGGGCGATTGCATCAATAGATTTATTACATGGAATTGGACACAATGAAAACCTAATCCAACAATATCAATATTAAAATACATGGTAATGTGAAATTGAATTGAGAGGTCAAAATTTGCAATAACAATTTTTAGTTCCACAATGAAAACCTAAATTCCAATATAATCCAATAGTGTTGAGAAAAGGTATAGGCATTGGAAAAAACAAAAAAGAAAACAAGATTGTAGCCATTGAAAGATGCAAAGAATTTCCAATTTGTATATTGATAACTAAATAAAATGAACACAAATTATCTGCTTTTTTTCCTTTGTAGTAATGCATTCATGCATTTGTAGAAATATTTAATATTAATTGTAGAAAAAATAATGAAAGAATGTACGTAATACAACAAAATAAGAATTGTTGGAGGGGTAGGGAATGGAGAATTCATTAAGTGAATCAGTCGATGAAGTGAAGCAACATCTAAAGGAGAGGTCTCATTTGCATTCTGGAGGCATCCCCTAGGAGAATCTCTTGGTGTCTCAACAATAACTGTATATCATGTAGTTCTTTCACACCCACTGGAGCCTCTGCTCTTGCTTGGAGTCCAAAATATTATCTGCAGCAGAGTTATATGAAGTAATAGCATTGAAGTTGTTGGATAATGCAACAAAAGCAGATAGTCTAGTTGGTCTTGATGAGTCCACCTCTGGTTTCCGAATCATCTTCATTTCTCCGACTGGAGTATATCCTCATTTCTTGGTTGTTAGGATAATGACAACTCATGTCCACTCCACCCAACTATTCCTCTTTGTTCTTGAACACTCGAACTGGAGTTCCGTCAACATAAAACCTTAATAACAAACACACATTTATGTTAGTTTAATAGATTGTATTGTATTGTATTGGATGAATGAATGAATGTAGAAATTGATTAGAATACATACATAATTTGATTTGGTGTGTAGAGAACAAAGTTTATCTTTACAATCAAATACACCAAAATCCACAACAATCACCTCCAATCTAAAACCCGTTTTTGCAACATTCTTGTCAATTGAGGAAGCAATTCCACAGAAATCAATACTAATATGTCCTTGTTCCATTATAGAAAGAGCACTATTACTTTTATCTACTGCTAGATAAAGCAAATTCAATTAGAATGCAATGTGCCCATCTTCGATGGAATCGGTTTCACAAGTTCTAACTTCCTTAAGGGAATCACTAAGTTCAAAAGATTTATGTATGAATCGTTGTTTGTTTCAAATGTATCTTGATCAAATATAGGTTCATTAATATCTTAAGAATCGCATTTTTCTTTGAGGGAAGAGGAGGGCCAATAATTTGGACTTATGCATAGTCTAGAGTTGATTACATACATATACATTTTCATGAAATTGATGGGTTGCTAACATAGCACATGTGGTTTGGTAACATCTACAATCACTGGTTTTTGGAGAATATGCATAAATGAATCTTCTAGAAGCCTTTTTTTTCTGCAATTATTATGGTTGATACACTTTTTTCACAATATCCATAACAATCACCTGATAGAGAGCTATATAGGTTAGAAAAGCAGGAAAACAGGCATAATACCCTTTAGAGAGATATTCTATGGACATTCACATAGTGTAATCCACATGGGTCTGCTTTAAATTTCATTGTTTGATCTTTTCTAGAGAATCATGTCCTGTAAGAAACCATCATTTGTTTCCTGCACCTAGAATTGCATTGCAAATGCCTTTATCTTCTGCATCATACAATTCATTTCCAAGCATAGGAAGATCAACTTTCTCTAACTTCAATAGGTGATGATAATTTCCTCTAAAAGGTAGACATGCACATAGGAATATTTACTAAACAAATACTTGGTATTCAAGAAAGCATATAAAGTGGATACAGGATTTCTAGTAGCATTGTTCGATCCAACTGTAGTGATACTGAAGATATGGATACACAAGATGCAGACCAAGCAAAGTCATGTGGATTCAAAGAATAATTTTGTATGAACATAGTATAATGATCTCTTTGGGCAGGAATTTGACTAGGGTGGCATGCTTGTCAAATATACTTCAGATGAGCTCACAATCTACATTTGTAAATATAATCAAAGAGATGTAAGTAATCGGGTGTGTTTTCAAGCCAACTGTGAAAAATCTAAGACATGTAAGTTCAAGCTCATATATGGTAAGTGTAATAGTTAATTTATTGGAGACTACTCATTACAAAGTAATAGAATGGCACTAATTGGAATGCAATATTTTAAAAATAATTTGGCTTTGGCACTAATGAATATAACGCTAAATACATAGAGATTGAGTCCAAAAGTTCATTCTTTGGTTAAGGACTAATACCTTTTTTTTTTATAGTGAATGGGATTATGATATACAATTACTGAATTCAATTATTCTTTTCGTTTATGCTTAAATGCAATAACAAAAGAAAATTGTAGGGTCCCCTCTTGGGTATGATGCCTCCAAAATTTATTACAATACGAGGACTTGAAGGAGACTCTATCACTATTTAGGGTTTAAAAGTGTAATCACACTATGATGCATATAAAACTGTAAAGCTAATTAAAAATCCAAAAAAAAAAGAAAGACTAATAGCTATTTCTATGTTTGTACTGCATAGGCCATCGTTCCATAACTGCATATGAAATATAAGTGTGGAGTCAGTAAAATTACTCGAATGTTTATTATTTCACAGTTGTATTTAAATAACAATCCTATGAAGCAACATCAAAACTGAGCTTCTATCAAAACCAATCCTCTGCAATTGCCAGAAAAAAACACATTCATATTTGATCAGCTATAGTCTTTGTAATTGTGATGTATCCATCTCTCAAAACAAATTTGAAGCCCTCTATTTACATAAACCCTTATTTCTAATAAAAACATGGAAATCACTTGAATGTAGCATTTGAAAAAATATTATTTAGAATCACTCAAACTCCATATCGAATTGTGGATCTTCAATTAGTCAAAGAAAAATAGCAAATACTGAAGAAGTCCATCTGTGTACAAGTTTTACTCTCTTGCATCATACAAAACTAGACCAAAAGCACAGGTAGCCACACAAAGAAAACTCAGAACTCATAAACCGAAACTAATGCATAGTAATTAAAGAACAAATGCCAAATAGATCTAGTTTGAATCTTCCCTATACTCAAACGTACTAAGTGATCTCTTGTCAGTGTAAGGACAAGCTATCATAAGCGATACTTTGAGAGAGAGAAGGTTAAAGTGCTATGGGTTTAGGTTTGATACACACAACAACAAAACCCAGTCACTAAGTGGAAATATATCATTAGGATAGCAGCAAGGATAGTCAACCCAAACAAAAAATAGGCTCGCTAAAATGCACAACTCCCTCTAGTAGACCTAACACTACTATTTACCTACCATATAGGGTTTAACACATAGACATAAATCATGTACGATAGGTCACCACAGTCCATGGACAAGCTAGGAGATATTATGTATAGTCATGTCTCGGTCAGAATAGAGGCAACCCAGTACAAAAAGGATTCAAACAATCACAACCTGTTAGGAGAAGATAACGACAACCATGTCCAAGCCAAAAGGAATGCAAAACAAATCATATTCTAGGTTTGTAGTATCCAAATAGGAAGCAACCCCCAAACATCCCCCAAAAAGACTACATCGAGCCTTTATCAGTTCAAGATAAGGTCATGGCCTGACAAAAGGTAGACAAAATCATAGTTATGGGTCCGCCAAGGACTTTAATAGATTCTCTCTCTCAAGGTATATATATATATATATATATATATATATATATATATATCTTCATTGTATAAGGATAATATCCAAACTGATGATGTGATCCTATGGTCCTCGATAANTGATGATGTGATCCTATGGTCCTCGATAATATGCCTAAGGGTTAGGTGTAGGTGACATCATCAAGGGGTGGCCAGTCCCTTGAGAAACAACCCAACAATAATTGAATAGGAGAGACAACATCACACATCATTATCTTGGTCGATTTGACCAAGATCCACCTAGTTAATTGTGTCTTTGCCAAAGCTAAAGTTTCTAAAGCTGCCATTTTTATCTCAATTGAAGGAGGTGCCAGTGGGAAGCACCTATTGAAGTCTGAGTTAGGTTAGGGTTAATACAGAGAAAAAACAAAATGTATACTTTAACACATAAAAAAAAAAAAGCTAGGTCCAGAAGAGTTCTATTGTAATAAATGTAAACACAATTTTCATCTCTTTCAACTATAACAATCTGTTGGTCACTGTGTTGAAGTTGGTCCTTGAGATGGATTATCATTTCCAATATACATAACATAAATACCATCAAAAGTAAAATGAAACTAATACACAGTAATTAAAGAATAAATGTTAAATAGATTTTTTTGAATCTACCTTATACTCATATTATGTTCATAATATTGTTTCTAATCTTGAAGATAAGAGTAATTCGATGGGAAAAGGTTCTTTCATGTGTTGATAACTCTTAATAAGGAGGAAAATATAGAAGCAAATAAGGCTTGCAATCTTTCAAAGGGATTCATACGATTTAAAGAAGAATTTATATACCAAAACATCATATCTTAAGTCTGAATTACACAATATGGATCATAGGATTTGAAATCATCAAGGAAGATATTTCGTTGCATGTGAAGTTACTGATTGGTGGCTTGAAAATCCCAAGATGATATCGGTAATCTGCTTTAGTAATGCTAATCAAAGCTCTTTAAGGAATAAACCTGAACCAGTACACTTTATAACCATGTCTATGGTTCGATATTTCATTGGGGTCATGAATGGAGTAATGTTGGAAACGTGTGACAATAAACTATGTTTTTAAAGTTTAAGTTCCTTTGGTGAATTGATATGGAATTTTCATAATAAAGCTGATGATGCTAAAATAAGTAACATAATTTCTTTGAAGAACTTTGAGTATCACATTTTTGAAATTTGAAAATTTTATTCATGCATAGTGTTGCCAAATATAGATTCATGAATTGTATGCTTTAACATAGTTATTGTTTTCATGGATTGTATGTAGTGACCTGTCACTTTCATTACTCTTTATATGGTGTTAGACTTTTGCACAAAGAACATTAATATAAATAAAAGTATTTAGGCATAAAATTAGAGTCTCAATATATATAGGTATATATATAAAGGATTTTAATTATATTAATTCCATATTAGGTTGAACCCATGATAACCTGTGATAGGGTTCTCATGTTATACTTCTAATATCCTACTCTAAACTATAGTGTAATTAAATATGCCTAATGGCTATTCATACACGATTCAATATATCACAACATTAACATATGATGGTAAATAAAATGCCATACAATTCTTTACCTAAGCTTTAGCTCTGTCCAATTTATACCTATAGCTTTGCTCTGGTATAAGGGATCGTATACATAGTAGTTAATAACTATTGTCTTAAGGCATCATGGTGTTACTCACCATATATTTTCCTATTTTCCTTTACTGAGCGATTCAAGAGACAATGCCATAAATGATGATATGTGTAGGCCATAACATAGTTATAATGATGATTTACCCTAAGATTAAACCCTTTCATATAGATGCTACCCATAAATGATGATATGCATAGTTATAATGACGATTTACCCTATGATTAAACCCTTTCATATAGATGCTACCCATAAACGATGACATGCATAGACCACAAAATAGTTATAATGAATATTTACCCTATGAAGAAACCTTTCATGCATATGCAAGCTGTTAAAATGTTAATATTTATGAATTATGAATTAGTGATTATGGCCCCAGCTGTTGACCAATCTATTCACCTTGGTGTATATTCTCATTGGAAAAACCTTATGTGGCAAAGGTGGGCAGAAGGTCATTCTACAAAAGAGGATGGACAACTATAACACCATCCGTGTTTTCTCCATAGCTGGCGGGCAATATCCTCCACTTGGCAGCATGGGGCCTTGGATCACGTGGGGGAGAAAGAGGGACTTTTGAGAGTGTAAGTATAAGGCGAGAAATACTCAGCCTGATGTAGGCTATTTAATGTATCCGCAACAGGCTTGATTCTCGTTAGATCTCAAGCTGGTTGAGATCTAACGGGCATCAAGCCTGCTGCAGCCGCATTAAATGGCCTGCAACAGGCCGAGTATTGCTGGCCGTAAGGTTATGGGTTTTGGTTTCATGTCGAAACTTCTCCATTTAATCATGGCCCAAGTTTTGGGGAGGGTTTTATCTCCATGCTTCAACATCCCTTTTTTCTGCTATTTCGTTAGACTGGTTATGATGGCGTCCTAAATTACTACCATTCAGCAGTGAAGGTTGCGAGATGATGATGGTTTGTATTTAGTAAGTCATTCTATTCGGTAAAGGTTAGATATCAAGAGACTTGGAACAACCACTCAGAAAAAATATTAAGTGAAAGGATTTGTTCTAACCACTCAGAAAAAATATTAAGTGAAAGGATTTGTTCCAACCACTCAGAAAAAATATTAAGTGAAAGGATTTTAGATGGTCAACCTTCATTTTCCTTGGTTAATTTGCACAGCGCAGTTGTCTCCAAAGCAATTGTTGGGGTTCTCGGTTTCAGAAAGTGGGAACTGGTGAAAAGCAAGATTAGAACCTTCAGGTAAGAATGAAGCTAAATTTCTTATGTGGTTTCAACTTTGTAGAAGAAAATTTTCATTGCTTATGAGTTATAATATTTTTTGTTCATGTTAGAGGAAAAAGAGGGAATTTGTTTCAAGTAGTTTTTTTTATCATAAATTACACCTGCTATACTCTTTTTCCATTTGTATTGTTTTAAACCTGTTAATATTGTCATCCGAGGTAACAGTAACTTTGTCATTTTTTGTTTATCTGTAGATAATCTCCACTCGAAAGGATTTGCTCCATGCTTGCGGTCTATAGAGGTACGTGTCTATCGTATCGATATGCCAACGACGTTTGCGGAATTAGTGAAAGATATGGTTGAAAGGTCTGCCCATACAGTAAAGACATAAATACAAAAAAATTACCAGTGAATAGTTTTTGTATAACGAGTGATAGTGGAAGTGGAATATTAGATATTTTCAATGGATTTTGAAGTGAAGAAGCGTAATCAACCTCACAAGAAAGTTCATTAAAATGAAAAGCATACAGATTTTATAGCCTTACTCATATAATAACTTTAGAATACATGATTGAAACCAGTCCCTGCCACCTCTTGGAATAATAGTATTTTGATTCTAGAGAATGATAGCTCCTATACGCTGTTTCCAAAAATGAAGAGTAAGGAGAAAAAATGCCCAAGACCTCGTAGCATTCATGATTTTAATGCGCATGGTGACGAGGTGAGTGATGACACCACTTGGTGGTGCAACTGGCCCGTCCATGTGGCCTATCCATGCAGTAGACCATGTGATTGTGGTGGGATCCCTAGCACCCGCATCCAGGGATACATGTGCATTGTTGACCTCTTCACTGATACTAGATTAAACGCTATCTAAAAACCTTAACTTGGCAAAATTTTATTGGATAAAGTAATAACATATGTGGCAGTTTTCAATTTGCTGGAGGGACGATGAAGGATGAATCAATTGAGAACTCTGCCTAGAAACAAGACCTAAGAGAAAAAATGCTTACGGTGTAATTAGGAAGCTACATATGTAATACTTCACATTTCATTAATTGTTGGCACTTCCTATGGTTCATTTAATTCAACTAATGAAAATATATCCACACACAAAAAAAAACAATCCCCTTTCACCAAATTCTTTTCCAATTTCATTAACTTAGAACAATCATAAATATTAATAGTAAAAAGACATTAATAATTTTTTGCCAAGATTTCCCAAGAAAAGGTAAAGCTCATTGTATGAAACTTCACTACAGAGCCAAACTTCCTTAGTGTCACATATTTGATTATACCTTTCTATATTTTCATATGTATCTATGCTAGACATTGTTACCACTTCTACATTTGTGTCTACTATCTTCATATTTTCTATATTTTCTAATACCATGGAACAACCATACAATCTTATTTTTTGAGTGTTTCGAGATACAAATAGTTTTTTGGCAACCTCTGTAATGCTTCTGGCAACCTCTGTAATGCTTGGCATTTGATGAGGGTGAATATTTTGAGTGAAAGCATTACACCCTCCTCTAATATTATTGTTGGCAACTCCTCTAGTTCATCTAACCCAACCAATGAAAAAATCTCCAACAAAGAAAATACCCCCTTCTCACCAAATTCTTTGGGAAGCTTCTTCAACTTAGAACACTCACAGATATCTAATTGCCTTAAACTGTTGAGTTTATGCAACGCCGAAAGTTCTTCGAACTTATTACAACCCCATAATTGAAGATGAATCAAATTGTGAAATTAACAAAACCTGTAGTCCATTTTAACCAGTCGTGAAGCATTTAACCTGAGTCTTTTTAACTTCTACATGTTAACCATGTCACAAGGTAAACTTATCATCATTGTATCTTCCAAGTAGAATGTCTCCATTTGAAGCATACTCCCTAGTGTCCTTTTGCTAATTGTTTCTGCCCCATTGTAGAAGCTTAACGTTTTCGGTTGTGTTAGAGAGCCCAAATCATTAATTGAAGCATCTTTCTTTTTGTCATGTTTTTTCCATGTAACGTCCCCGACCCTCTGACTGGCGAAGAGGACCCTACTAAACCATCAAACAGACGGGGCAACTAGCCCCATGAACATGAACATACATAAAATGCTGAAATAAAATTCTTAAAACCTAAAACATGCTAAGATGCATATTCATTCACATTCATAGCGAAAACAAACATACATTCAGACATTCAACATGCTCATCATAGTTCATTAACAGTAAACATAATTGCAAGCAAGAAATAGATAAGGATACTTATCTCATAAAGAACTTGTCCCACAACCAACTACGTCACTGCAACGTTCCACCCAACCATAGGCCAGCATGCTCATCAATCTCTCACCAACACTACCACCCCTGAGCTGGGCATGATTCCCCAAGGAATAAGGGGCTAAGCAGGCTTACACATAGCCAAGGTACACAAATCAACCAAGCCCACGCAGTAGGGCTTATCAGGATATCAAGGAGCTGGGAGAATCCCAATGCTAAGTTGGTGAGCTCATGGAAGAGCTAAGGACGCCTACACTAGAGCTAACCTGACCTCTAAGACACCCACACACACCCGACACCAGGAATTAGTCCCTTCTCTGCTTCACAGTCCCTCAGGCCATGACTTCCCTTGCCAGTGCTCTTCCGGGGTTGTGGAGAAGAAAGCAAACCATCTAACTGTGTCTGTGTGGCTCCCAATCCCAGGTTTCTCAAGCATACCCAGCCTTCAATCCCACTCCACACAGTCCGAAGACCAACCACTGCATTCATGCAGCAAAACCAACAATTACAGCTTTGACAGGGGAAAACAGTCCCTGAGTTATTCTTGGCCCTATCGTGGCCAAAAAAACGCAATTGTAACCTACAACAACTACAAAGCATGGGGGAAAACACAACCAACACCACATAGGTGCTCACAGCAATCACCGATCAGGGAAGACAACATCCATGGTTCAACGATCAAGTAACAGGACATTGCACCATCTAGACATAGCCAATAAATGTGGGAAAACAACGGTCCCTTCCCAACAACGAAGCCACGACACTTTACACAGTCGGCAAAAAGGGAAAGATCCAAACCCCCACATTGATAGGGAAAAACATATGCGCAAACCACAATTGGCAAGGGAAAACTTACAAAGCCGGCATCGTGCCTCTCAGGCTGCTCTTCAAGCTCGCCACAGGAGAACACAATCCCGACCTGCGCGTGAGGTAAAACAATACTCCTGCGTGAAAAGGGGAAACTTACACAGACCACCAAACGGTGAGAGAAGGAGAACTGAACCCCCAATCCATGGATCATGGATCCTTTTAATTTAGCTCGGTGTGAGGAAAATGAATGGCCGACGATGGGGAGAGTGGACAGAACAAAAAATGGTTTGCATCCCAAACGGTGCATGAGGAGACCACTCCCAGCTCATGCGTGACTGAACCAGCTATGGAGGTGCGTGGAGCAAGCATGCCACCCACCCCTACCCAACATTGACTGCCTCATCTAAAACATGGGTTTAGGGTTTGACACATGGCTTTTCCCCAATGGCTCCCACAGGTTAGACAATCCCCCCCCCTTAACCTTAGGAAATCATGCCCTTTTCATTCAACGTTGCACCGTCGTAGCTGGATGTAGGTTTATTTAATTGATGTGCATATTTACACGATGCCAAACTCTAATGTGCCGAATAGCACGATATACCATCGGCAACGATCCCAATTGCTGAAACATACACAACCAAATCGATGGTTGGGCTTTTGCCTTTAGCTCCACACCACGATTAATTACAAAATATACATCATGTATCTTTAAATGCAAACGGGGTCAAAACCGGGGTATTACAATCCCCTCCCCCTTGGAATAACACCGTCCTTGGTGTTCCAATACATATACAATTTGCACATCAAATTTCAAAATTTTGCAGATCCGTCCCACATTCAATTATTTACTTGAACTTTCAGGACCAAGCCCCTTGGCTTCCGTGAGTTTCTCTTGCTGGTTCTCAACTTTCGGCTCATCCCCAAGTCTAGGGACTTTTTTGTATCTTGAGCATCTCTCCAAGATTTCTTGGGTCTTGGCAATTGTTTGAAGAAGACTTCCAGCCAAGTATAGCAACTTTTGGTCTGTTGCCATGATCAATGTGCACACTAGACTTCATTTTTATCACCTGTGAAATGCATCATTGAAATTTTGTTAGACCAAGCATAATATAGGCATTAAATTTAGTCAATCTATTTCCCAATTGGCATGATAGTCCAAGTCTCATCAAGGAGACTTTCATATTTTTCATGCCTTCCCAATAGGCACATGAGCTCATTCATGTCCATTCTTGGGTAGGGAATTAACCATTCCAGCA
>LPNX010421896.1:271215-297710 GCA_001517045.1 Pseudotsuga menziesii
CCAGTGATACCTATATTCAAACATTAAATAAATTCACATGCTTAGTTTATTCTCATCAGTTTTTTATCTCTTAAACAAGAGCTTAAAACATCATAACCAAATCATATACACATGCATATTCATAAGCAAGAATTGCAAAGTAATCCAATACTTATATGTATTGTGCATTTCCTCGTTGGTCCACAGGATCCTGCTTCGCTTTGCAAGCTTTGGGATCACCTATAGACTTGGATGTTAGGTCAGCACGCAGGCTGCTTCACAACATCCTTTCATATATATATATCCAGCACAGTCAAGCCAACCTATAGTTGGGTTTATCAGACCACCCAGCCAAGCCAATATACAATTGGGTTTATCAAGCTGCTGCCAATCAAGCTAATACACTGCTGGGTTTATCAGGCTACTCAGCCAAGCCAACTAACAGTTGGGTTTATCAGAATACAGGTAGTCAAGCCAACACTATACCATTTCCACAATTTCCAAAACATCAAATAATTACATAGTCAAGCCAACCTTCAACTGGGTTTATCAGACCGTTTAGCCAAGCCAATACACAATTGGGTTTATCAGGCTGCAGGCAATCCAACCAATACATTACTGGGTTTCTCAGGCTACTTAGCCAAGCCAGCTATTAGTTGGGTTTATCAAACTGCAGGTAGTCAAGCCAACACTGTAACATTTCCACAATTTCCACAACATCAAATAATTACACAATCAAGCCAACCTTCAGTTGGGTTTATCAGACCGTCAACAAATCATCTACACTTATATCAGTAGTACACTTATATCAACAATGCACTTATATCAACAACCAATCATCAGCCAAGCCAACACAGTTGGGTTTATTAGGCCATCAATAATAACACATGCATTTATATCAACAACCAATCATCAGTCAAGCCAACAAAATTGGGTTTATCAGGCCCTCAACAATAACACATGCACTTATATCAACAATAAATGACCATTCCCAGGTCCAGGATCTACTATGGATCCCCAGACATATAATAGCCCAACATCTCCTTCCAGTACATCTTCATGTCGACTGTGAAGCAAACTTTATCATTACCATTTCTAGGTTTCCTTTTCAGCAGTGAGCTCTAATTCCACTACCCCATACAACACAAGAAACCACCCCCTTCTCTGCCCTTCAGTCCCTCGGGAATGTCTCCTTCTCTGTGCTCTTTAGTAGGATGTAGGATGAGCCCAAGCCATTGTCCATTTAGTGTGCAACACCAGATTGCATCTATTTAGCCTGACATTACAAGCAATATAAGAAACTCATCAGCATTATTTCTCTGAAAATGTAATCCTATTTCATATCATTCACTATCAAGTATTGAGACACCGGGAGTGTGTCCACTCCCTAGGGTGTAATCAATATTGAAAATCCTTTCATGATCTGACATCGAGAAAGTGTGCACCCCTTTCCGATGTGTGCCATGTAGGCCCTATTCATACTCAAGCAATCGGTCATAATGGAAATAAAACCAAAACATGTTTAGCATATTGAATTCAATAATTTGACATGCATATTCTTAGCTAGGGTTACAGAACACTTATCCATTTGCCGATGCAGTATTCCTTCTTTAAGGAGGAATGGGGGCTCCCTTCTCTGAGTTGACAATCCCTCGGTTTTCCATCCCAACTCCTTTTTACATTTCATATTCACACATGTCTTACCGAAATAATCCATACCATCTCACTCATGTTGTTTACCAAACATGTAGTGCAGATGAGACATTTCCCAAATGTCCAATGGAGTTTCACCTGAAACCCATTTCCAAGATAAGGGAAAACCTTCCCATGAAGTTTGGCTCCTGCAGGCCATCACACATGATCTTCCTGCAGTGTGTACCCCTGGTACATTCATTAAATTGAAAAACAGTCAATCATTATATGATAATACAATCCCAATTTGATTGTTCCATAACCAAGCAATGACATTAGTAATTAAATTCAATGAGAATTTGCAACTCTATTTACTACAGAAATTGATTTGCTTGGCAATGAGGTGATCCTCATTTGTGGGTCTCTTGTAAGCAGCACCATCATGCCCATTATGATCTTATGCTTACTAGCATAACATGAACACCCACTTACAATGCGTCCTCCTGACACAATCTTATGCAAGCCAATAGTGATTAGTAGTTGTCAGCAATTTCTTAAATCTGAAATTTACAATTTTAAATTGACAATTCATTCAGCATACAAACTATGTTCACAACCATGAGACTCTTCTCATGATTTTTGGCTCTTTCACATGGTAGATTCCGGTCTTTGTCATGGTCTTACCCACTTTTCCATGCCCCAAACAATCTACCTGAATCCTGAACTTCAATCATCCAAAAACTTAGTAAGTCTTGACGCATATAACTTTTTCATTGTTGCAACAATCACTGAAGCATTTTCAGAATTTATAAAATTCCAATACTTCCAGCTGTTAATCACATCAATATTACCAAAACTCATTTACTTCACGCAATCATTATCATATTTTAAATTACAGGGTACAATCACATCATTCATGTAATTTAAATGAAATGTTTAGATACTCCTTACTTCACAAGCGTATCATTTGTACCACCTTGCTCTTCCATAGAGCATTCCCGATAGCCAGTCGATCATGACTACCTTCTTCATGCACTTACTATCCCGCATTCATAACAGCTCCTGAAATGGTTCTAGAATTGTCATCAATTCATCATTTCAGCCATTAGTAATATAATATCACATGCACTATCTCAATGCACTTATGAAATGCATCACAACATTTGCACCCATACTTATGTAATCAGCTACTTACACCCTTCATATGCATCCATTCAATGCATAACTTCAAGATTTATAAAATCCTTTAATGCATATCCACTCGATGCTACCTTGCGTTGATTCAGGAATACCATGCATGGCCTAATCATGACTACTTCATATAGGATGCATTACTATAATCAAGATCATCAATACTTACTTTCCTTGGGCTACTAAGCTCAATCAACATATACAGGCATGGCACATTTCTATATGAATGTAGTATAACATTCAAATATCCACATGGTATGAGGTCTCTTACCTTTACCACTCCATGGAATTTGTCATAATCAAATTCTTACCTTCATGGGTCCTACTTACACCCTTGACATTACTAGTTTGGTTGGTCCTTTGCAGGAGATTGCAGAATTTGCTCACCAACTTTTGATTATGGACTTGTTGCCTTATCCCTTTCTCCAGAGGGTTTCTAGTCACCTTCGTCAGCATCAGTAACATATTCAGTCATGTCCATGTTGTCGTTGGTTTTTCCACTAATGCCAACACCAATGCAATAACTATCATTAGTGGTTTATTATAAATGTATAATCCTCAATATCCTATGCAAGCAAAGCATATCCTCATACATTTCAAGTATAAAACTTATAAAAGGTAGTTATAATCAACAAGATAGGGTTTAAGGGAAACTTCCCTTTTTAAGTCTCTCATCCTTGCATGGAAATCCTCTTCCACACAACAACTGGTTTGACTTCATGGTCTTGCTACCTCCAGGCGTGCAATTCCCCAGAGTTGTCTATATTGATAGCATCACATTTCTTTTTCAAGAAATCACTAGCACTTTTCTCCTCCATACTCAGATTCTGGTGACTTTCCCTTGTTCCCGACTGGATAAGCATTCCAACGCCTATCCACATGCTTCATTCTGACCTTGGGTGTGAAAACCACACTACTTCAAGAATGATGGCAAACATACAACTGTATTTTGGTCAGGAATGCTAACTTTAGTCACCTAGGGTTTTCTCCCTTTTCAGCCCTGTGACCACTGATAGTTTGCTGAATCTACTGAAAACCTACTGAAAGACAGTTGAAAACTGCTTGAAAAATTACTGAGAAGTTCCTTTGAAAAACTCAAATCTCCTTTGGAAATTTATAAAACAACAATTATGCTAAAACATAGAATTTTCTCTATCTCTTGTTCAACTCTGTAATCCATTGATAATCTGCTGA
Organism: Pseudotsuga menziesii; assembly: GCA_001517045.1. Taxonomy (NCBI): domain Eukaryota; kingdom Viridiplantae; phylum Streptophyta; class Pinopsida; order Pinales; family Pinaceae; genus Pseudotsuga; species Pseudotsuga menziesii. Next base: position 275,212 of record LPNX010421896.1, read on the forward strand.
AAACCTGCTGGAAGATAGTCGAAAACTGTAGGAAAAACTACTGAGAAATTCCCTTGAAAAAAATCCAAATTCCTTAGGCCCAATCAGACCTTCTTCCAACTATTTTTCTGACATTTCGATGGTCAAACCAACTACACTTCCAATCTGCATCGGCGAGCAAATTAACTGTTCATTGGCAGTATGTTTGCTTACTCCTTTCCAGCGTTTCGGCGGGCAAAACGACTAGACTTCCAATTTGCATCGACGGGGAAACCAACTGTTGATCGGGTGCACAGTCATTTGAGCAGCCGCAACAGCGGAAAAAGATCTTTCTATAGTTTCCACGGTGAACCGACTGAGCTTTCAATTGGCAATCCGATCGTTCATAAATTTCCTATGCTTTTATACTCCTCAAATTTTTCTTCTAATTGGGTCTCTTCCCTGCTAACTCCCCGGTGTTTCGGCAGCTGGAAATTCTAAATTCTTCCGCTGTATCGACGAATTACTCATCTATTTTCTTCCATCGTATCGGCCTTGTCGTGGTCTACTATTCCGAGTCTTATTTGCGATAGCATAGACTAACCTGTTGCGTCGATGGTCGGGTGTCCTACGCATCGGACGGTTAGTCCCTTTAGCTTCCGCAACGACGGACCATAATCGAACTACATCTTCTGCAGCCATGGGTCTATCGGCGATCAGAGCCTCTAGAAGCTGCGGCATCGACGCTTGGATGCTCTCCTTATCGGGTGGTTAGTCCTTTCGGTCTCTGCAATGACGGATGTTCGGTCAACAAACTTTACCTGACATAGCTCATCGGCAACGGAATCACCTAATCATTGGCGATATCATCAACTAATCATCGCCGATGGCCGATGATTCTATGACTTAGCAAAATTTTTGAAAACTTTCTCTTTAGTCTTCCTCTTCCTTCTACCGATTCCATCGGCTCCATCTCCCTTACCCTTCGCCGATCAAAGCAACTGCTTGTCGCCGCTACTGTTCACTAAACACTGCGGCATCAGTGAGTGGAGAGACTAATGCATTGACGTGATAGTTGTCAAGGCTTCCACAACGACAGGTTCTCGATCAACTAATTTTAGCCGACATCCATCGACGGTCTCATCAACTAACTTTTGCCGATGATTTCAACACTTAAACAAAATTTCAAAACTTCTTCTTCTGTCGGCGGTAGAAACCACTAAGTGCTATGCGTCGGCGTTTTAGTTCACACGATAGCAGCAACGACGGGCTGACAAACAACTAAATTCTTCCGCAGTGTCCGCCGTCGCATCGACGGTTCCGTCATCTAAATTTCGTCGACGATTTTATGACTTAGAAGGAACGACTAGCAACTCCTGCATCGAACGGTTAGTTCCCTAGTCACCCGCAACGATGGCAATCCATTCAACTAATTCCTTCCGCTGTTCATCGGCGATGAATACCACTAACATGCTCCGATGGCTGACGAAGTCAACACTTAGAAAAATTTCAGAAATTCTGTACCATCGACGGTCGGAGGCTCTATCTGTCAGAAGCATAGTGGTCTAGCCATCCGCAACGGCGGCGCTCAAATAGCTAAGCATCGGTGATCCATTTGTCTAAGTGTTTCGATGTGCTGACGGCCAAACACTTAGAAATTTTTTCTGAATTTTCCTCCTTAGTATCCCACCACATCGGCCGTCGGGTGGCCTTCCCACTAAGTGCTCCGCCGCAAGGAAGAACTTGTCACTAAGTTTTCCGATGAGCTGATATTCTGGCACTTAGAAAATTTTCTGAATTTTCCTGTCATCACCCATTTCTCTTGATTTCTGCTGGGCAGTAGGCAACTTGCCCCTATTAACTATTTCTCATGGCCCTTTGAGGCCCAAATTCCACAACATAAGCTCTGTCATCGCATCTTCACAGCCCATTTAGGACCATGCTGCAACTAGAGCTCTGATACCACACTGTAACGTCCCCGACCCTTTGACCGGTGAATAGGACACTACTAAACCATCAAACAGACCGGGAAACTAGCCCCATGAACATGAACATACATAAAATGCTGAAATAAAATTCTTAAAACCTAAAACATGCTAAGATGCATAGTCATTCACATTCACAGCGGAAGCAAACATACATTTAGACATTCAACATGTTCATCATAGTTCATTAACAGTAAACATAATTGCAGGCAAGAAATAGATAAGGATACTTATCTAAGCTCAGAACTCAAGTGAGCCAACTGTTGAAGAATATACTTGATACATCGCAGAGTTGGAAGGCTCAAAGTCCATAAAACAATTTTGCAAACTCTTTTCAATAATCCCAAGGGTAATCAGCTACACCCCCCCTACATATTTTGTAGCTGTATAGAACAAGTAAAACTCAAACAGTTAGAAGCAGGAAAGACACAGATTTAAAAAACAATATAGATAAAATAAAAAACTGGCAATAGAACCAGAAGATCATGACAGCATCAAGGACAGTAAAGTTCTTTAAAACAATGAAAAGGAGAATGGACAGATCTCCTTTCACTGCTATGATAATCTTTTCAGTAGTATATTTGCAAATCAAGACCAGATAATGTTCAAATTTTGGCTTTATTTCAGATCTTATCTTGGGATCGTAAGGTCCATATTTTGCATGAAATTAAAGACTATTTTCTGGTTTTTTGTATCCTTATCTTTCTTAGAGTTCATACAAATTTTTTACTTGCAGAATAAGTATAATTTTTGAATACTGTTCTGTTCAAAATAAAAGTTATAACAGTTTCCTCATTGACAGATGCCAACCATTATCTATCCACCCTTGAAAATTTGATCCCCTAATAATTTCAATTGGAAAGTTGAGGTACAAACTACCCATGTATTGCTGACAAAAGCTGTGAAGTAAGTGTATAACTAAGACATTTCTAAAAACCCCTGATATAGCTCTATACCAAATAATATTGAACTTGACAAAGAAGAAAATAACAAATGATGTGGGTTACTTAAAAGTCTAAATGCATAGAAGAAAAGACTTTCTACTAAATATGAGTAAATCATGAAAGTAAAATAACTATGAAGTATGAACATAGAGAGGGATAAGATACATACTCTTCGTAGCAAAGTAATGAATAGGACCATTTTAGCTCAATTATTCAATAAAAGAGAGTTACTCAAAGAAAATACCATAAAATACTTTGTTTTAACTGGGTTTGGTTTAGAAACAAATCATAAAAGAGCTTCAGAGGACCACCTCTGCTACAAAGCAACTTGCAAATCACAATTTGTTTTCTTCTTTAGTGTCATTCTTCATCCATCCTTGGAGAAATAGTGGCTGGAATTTGTAACAAGTTACCAGTATCCATATAGGTTGGGCACACATGTAAAAGTCATAAAATAGGATTACCGACTGTCCTGTGTCTCTTAGAAGATCTCTTCTAACAGTTTTTAATAGAGAAGTTACACAACTATTTTTGTAGAATGCAACAATCGTTGTTGATATGTGGCGGGGAAGATCCGGGTGGTGTGTCGAGATCCAGATATGATCGGTTTGCAAGACGATCACCATTGTTGAGGACCGGCTTAGAAATTAATACGAAGAATGTTCGCTCAAAGTAATTCTTTGACAAAGGGACAAATTGCAGAACAAATAATAGCCTTGAGGAGTTTAAAGAAGGAAGAAGGGAACTGCTAGTAATGCAGGCGCCCATGTTAAGACATTCAATTGGAATTCTTAGTTTGCTTTCTTAGGAGATAAAACTGTTCTGAGAAAGTAGAAAACACTTAATTTTGCCGAGTCTAGTAAAGAACAGTGCTATATTTGAAAAGCATACTATACTGAGAAAGTAGAAAACACAGTTTTTCCGACTGCAGGAAAGAGCAGTACTATATTTTTAAAGCACTTGAGCTTAGCCCCGCTAAATTTAGGAAAAGCTAGAAGTTTACACCTGAACTAAAGCATTTAGTCTTCCCACTTCCAAGAAATTAGCTCTTATTGAAGCAATATAATTGACTGCATACTTAAAATTGTCAGCTTTCTAATTTAGGCTTCTCAAGCTAAATTTAAGCAAAATTCTCTCCGTCAGCACTGTTATGAAAGCCAAGTTCAGAAGTGAATAATATATACACGCATTATGTCTCTATATTACATTACACTCGCCTACAAGTCCCATACAAACATCGGCCTAAAATTACATAACATATTTCAGATAGGTCGGGAAGCAAGAGAAATAAAAGGTCCTCGTACCTTCTTGGGGCTGCTGACCGAAGCTCGAGGACGAGAGCCTCATTTGGCCTTAAGCTTGGGGTGTAAAAGTAGCAAAAGGAAGAATAACTGAACTTAGATTTCCCAATATTCAACTAAATTTCCCTTGAATTCAGATTTTCCACCACAAGATACCTTCCCTGGCACAGATTCATAAAATATTTATGTCAACTAACCCGATTATACCAGCGAAAGTCTCTACTATTCCGCCAGAAATAGTAGAGCCCTCTGTTTTTCCAATCGCCAACACAGTCTTGCATGCCGATTTCTGTTTACTTTGTCCCCTTCTCAACTAAAATATCCCTACAACAACAATGTCAAGGCTCTGTCCTCGTTTTCTTGCAATATACAAACACACGACGTCCTAGAGCCGTTCGAGTTTTTTCTTAACAACAGTGAGAGAGAGACGAGGCGTCCCAAGCTGTATTTTTGTCACGGATATGGTTCCAGCTAAGCATTCTACGAAAATATCGTTACAGCTCAAGCGAATACCATTTTCGCCCTCCTCCATGATAGATCCCGTGTCCGAAAACCCTAAATCTCCAAACACGATAATCCTACAGCTTAGCAAACATTGTCAGCACAATCTTTCTTTCAAAAAATAAAAACACACACAATTAAAGCTTAGCAGCTAATGAAGCTACTTTTAAGCAAAGAAGCTATGGTCTATAGGTCATCAAGATCTCAAGACCGTCAGGGTTTGGAGTTCTTTATTTCTTCACAATTTTTTAAAGCGTCCACCGTTGGCATGGAATAGCGTATTCGGCAAAAAATTGCAAGAAACGTGGGTCCTGTTCATCGTAAGGCTCCAAGCGACTCGATCCGAAGGCTGTTTCAAGAAAGAAAACAAAATATTCTTCATTGATGCAAACACAATGACACATATTTCTTCCTGCACTTCATCTGCATTTCAGAACTCCAACAGACTATCGCTTTTATTCCTATCAGCAAATCCACAGACGTAGCAGTTGCAGCCGCAGCAGCAGCAATAGTAATGGCGGACTGGACTGTGGAAATTTCAGGCTTTTGGCAAAACGATTTCATGAAGGAAGATAGGTAGAAGGGGCTCCAAGCAAGAAAGAAGCAGCTGTGTTTAGCAAAAGGCAATATTTGTGTGTTGGATAGATTGTTATTCTGCACCATCAGATCGGCCCTTGGTGCCATTGCGGACCGACGATCTCTATCTGCATTCTTTCTGGAAGCTCCAACTCTTGGATTGATGGTGATGGGACATGTGCCACTATCCACCTAACCTAATCAATGATGCAGCTTATCTGAATTGTCGGACAAAAACATCGACGGATGAAAAAAAAGCATTAAATTTGGGGAGTAGTTTCCCACTTGTTGAAACGCTTTATGGCGTGATTAATAATATAATAATAATATTAATTGAATTTTAAGTTTATGGTTGATCTTCGTACCAAGTATCTAAAAATGCAAGCATCTAAGGATGTAAGGATTTCCGAGGTACCTCGATTTTTTTTTGCTTTCTCAAAATCAAACTCTTTTTCAGTCTAGTTTTAGATGGGAAAATCTCGGTATGGGAAACCTTGACTCACATATTTTTATCTTGTCCCAATAGATGCCCACTATGCAAACTTGATTCAGAATCCATTGATCATTTTTTCACAATCTGTACATATGCACAAGGGGTATGGATATTTCTTTCACACTTTGCAACTATTCCTTATTTCTGGATTATGACTAATATCAAGTTGTCTTGGAAGGCCTGGACTAGCGGTCCTTTCTACTCTACTTATGTTGCTACTCCTTTTTTCTAGTGTGGGGAATCTGGTTAGCATGGAACAAGAAGCTTTTTTATGATATTCTCATACCAGCGCAAGTTTTTGCAAGTCGCAACATTGGTATTTTTAAAGATTTTCCTTTGTAGGTTATTCATAAATCTATCTATGCCAACACTGTGCCCATTATGGATGTGGAGACTCTTTGTTGGCCTATGGATATTTTTCTTCTCCCACTATTCGAGGACATTGACAGAGTTAGACTCCACTTTAATTTTCTCTCCTTTCAGCATATTTATAGAGAATCTAATGATGAGATCGATGCTCTCTCCAAGAAAAGCCTACTCATGTTGGTTGGCATCTTAGATAAATGGGAGCTGACTGATTGTCCCATGGTCTCTTTGGGTCGTTGTTGTTTCTAGTATCCCTTCTATTGATTAGGTACTTTATGTCTGTTGAACTGATAGACAGTTAGGTCTATTTGACAAATTTTTTTATAGGATTGTTTGAATAGTTGTCTTTTGGAAAAAGCCAAGTACATACCTATCTTTGATGTGTAAGACCCAATTTTGAAGTGTATGACCCAGTGGTCCACTGAACAATATGGTTTTATTAATATAAATCTATGATAATTTTCTAAGGAAAAAGGAAACAAGCTAATAACCCAATATTTGTCTTCTTATGGACCACCAATGTATCATTTCAAGTGGCATGGCTTTCCTTCAATAACAGGGATAAGTCAACTTGCATTTGCCAATAGCCACTTGTGATTGTCGTCCTCATTGTCACTTTGACAATTGACTTATGGTAGGTTTTTCCATCTTCGAAAAAAAAAACACTAAATTGATGTTAACTACAACTCGGGATAATATCTAGTCTCGTGTATGGAACTAGGGTTAGATGATAGTTAGGACATGACCCCATTATTGTAGCCTTTGTGATGACATTTGGGGAAAATGACATTCATGCGTATATTATTTATGATGAAATTGTCTTTTTGATCCTAGTGTTAGACCTAAAATTGCTTTCGATTGGCTAAGAGCTCATGTTCCTCAGACGTAAGGAAATTGGATAACAACCCAAGCCTTGAGCCATTTATTAGGAGTGGAAGTATGCCCCCTTAGGGAGCACTAATGGATCATTTCAAGTGGTGTGGTTTTCCTTGAATAATGCTGATGAATCAACCCCCACCGCAAATAGAAATCAATGTTGGTTGTCCTCATTGTCGGTTGATGACTGAGTTATGAAGGTTTTGCCACCCTCAAAATATAAAAGAGAAGACACCAAATTGATATATGAGACTCTCTTGTTTGTGAGATAAGGAACCCCCCTTGGCAATGATTTCTTTGTTTAGTTTACAAATATGTGGTCATGTTGCAAGTATGTATCTAAGAAATGTTGGAGCGTAAACATGTTACGAATTGGTCCTTTTCTCATCGCTCAAAATAACGGGAAGGGAAACAAATAGTTTTGGCCTAAAATCCGACAAGAATAATTTTGGATTGATGGATTTGCATATATCAAATGCCAGCATTGCACAATCTAATGGAAATAGTAGTATCCAAGGGTGTTAGATCTATTTATGCATTATAAAGAACAATTTAATCAATCCAAAATTGCAATTTTCGCAAAGATTACATGTTCGGATTTCGTTGATGATGAGTTGGAAAAGGTAAAAATAAATAAATGGATAAACTTTTCATAATTAAACACTAGTTTTTTGTTGAGATAACTAACCTTGTAGCAAAAATATCTTCCTTTCAATTACATATTAGACAAGAATGTCATAGAAAAATCCTCTTGCTCTTGGTTATAAATCTAATAAGAATTCAACTAAAAATTCAAACATGATCATAGTTTCACCATTATCTAAGTTCTTTGTTGTCCCTAAGGAACGGTGGTTTTGCTCAATTTTGAATAGGACCAAGTCTTAAAAGATCAATCATAGTTTCAAAGGAAGTAAAACTTTAGCTTCCTGTGTCATTGAATTCCATTAGTTGGAAGGAATTTTGCTACATATTTAGATGGCTTTGTGTTGTTTTGTTTAGAACAAACCTCATGCTCATCAAATGAATGTATCAACTGCAAGTTGAATGTATCAAGTAGCATGTATATTAGTTTATCAGTGCTTGATTCATGTTAGTTGACAGTTACTGTGTTAAGTGACTCCGGTATATGAGTTCCGTGAGTTCAGTATAGTTGATGTTAAGCATATTCGACTATAGGAGTCTAAGTGAGGCTGTTTAACTTAACTAGTATACTAAGAGAGGAGCCTTTGGACCGTGAGAGAAATATTGAAGTCTTACCATAAAGGATACCACAGTATAGAAAGGCGATATCGCACTGTCGGAGGAACCGCGGTGTGAGATATCGTAGTATAAGAGGGTAGCTGAGGAGAGAGTTTGCGCATCGCTCTAGAGGCAGCAATGTGATAAGAGACCGCTCCCTCTCAGGGCCAGCGAGTAAGAAAGGTTTCCATCGTAGAGAGAGATACCGATGGCTAAGAAGAGTTGTGAGACCCTAGGATGCTACAGAACCCGGTTGAGGACACTTGAGTCTTCAGCCACCCAATCTAAGATAAGTTCAGGTGAGACTTCAGGCTGCTCTGCAGTCTGTCGCCGAAAGGGCCAGTGAGCTAGGGGTTTTGTTGGTACATAACAAGTAAACCCAGGTCTGCCCTGTAGAGCCAACAATGTATAATGTGTTTTATTGTTTGAATTTTTCTTATTTGAGTATGGTTCCGCCACATTTGGAGCATTTGATATGTATACAAATTCTATTTGCACAATTTGAAGTGTTTGTATTTGTCGACTGTTTTTTGTATGTCTTGCAATGGAAATCAACATTAACATGATGCTCATCTGGTCTGTAGTGTTGAGAATTGGAAGGAAGCCTCATTGTGATAGGGATGAATTGAAGAAAGGCCCCTAGACTACAAAAGAGGACAATTTTAGTGCCGCTTGCAATCATTGAAATCTTTAGAAATAAAAAATAGGTTTGTTGTTGTGACTTTATATTCATTAAATTGCATGGTTGTTGAGATGCAAATAGAGTTCCATATTGAGATGGATGAACATATGTGGACTTATATGAACCACATTTGATTATGTCATTGTGCTAGTTGTAAACACAATCCCACAAGTATTCAAACTAATCCACACATCATCCCACTAATCACTTCATTGATTAATGAAATGCCAATTTTTTACTTGATATGTTTACATTGGAGGCATTTTATATTATGAAGCTTATGTTCTTGGTGTGAGTTCAAGTGCTCATTGATTGTTACTAGTCATAGAATGACGATTGGTGCAATGTCTAACATCCATTCCTCCAATGCCTTAATCCATCACATAGATTTCACAACCCATCAATAGTGGCAACCTTCTCTGTCGTGATCAACTATTGTTGAATCCCTTCAAACCTGCAACTCATGAGATAATAATTAGTTCAATGTCTATCATCTATTTCTCAAATGCCTTGATCCAGGACATGGCTTCCACAACCCACCAACAACTGAGTCCCTCTTTGTTATGCTTGAGTATAGTTGAATCCCTTCAAACCTATAGCTCTTGCATTGATTTTGTTTGTGCCATTATTATATTTTTGCTTTTGCTTTCATGCTACCTCTGGGCCTTCATATCTAAGAATTTAATTAACCTTTGTGGGATATGAGGCAAACTCTTGTATGCAATGTAAGTACATCACTTTTAGTAGAAGGTTTTCATTGAAGCTCAAAACTCCAAAGCCAAATTTCATATCTAATTGGAAAAGTTCACAAAAATATCACATTTGTAGAAGTTAACTTGATATTGAAGGATTTTGCAATGGCCCCATGTCCAAACCCAACCAATATTACAACATAAATGTAAACTAAACAATGATTTTTTTTCCTTGGAAAAAAAGTATAATTTTATATCTTTCGAAGAGTAACAAAATTACATATTGTAGATATACATTCCTATATATTTAGAGAGTAATCCCTGTGAATACACACAAAGTCTTGAAGAAACAATCCATCTTCCATGACCTATCGAAAAAAAGTATAGGCAAACATAAATAGCATAACTGTCATAAAAAACTGATCCAACATCAATGAAAAGACAGAGTTCCAACTTGAAACCTATCCCGAAAATAGTTTTTGAAACTAAAACATCATATAATCTCCCGTTCCATGAGAAAACAGGCCCCTGACATATGTCACAAGCTGACCAAAATTAACCAATCTGTATTACTTGTTACCTGTCAAAAAAGATAACTGTAGTCTAACATATACTGCTAGAGTAATCGGTCGAGGTATAAAAACAGTCATTCCATTGACTATCCGGCATATTCAAATAAGTGTCAAACAAGAAAACAAAAACGACAGTTCTGTTATAAAGATATACGGCCTCAATAAAAGGCCGATGGATATATTCAGAGCATGCATCATCTAGCCGTTATTTAATCTTCCAATGGCCAGTAACCAGCTGGAGCCCCGCCTTCGATGCCTAGTCCGTTTGGCAGTTGTTTTCCCTGTAAATATGATCGCATGAGAAAGAAGTATATGAATCAATAATATCATGTGTAGATAAAAGGATGTTCTCAAGTCTCAAATCTCTGCAAAGTTGAATCTTCTTGATCCAATTAATCACATTCAATGAATCACCAAAAACCTTAAGAGTTCGACAACCCTTCTCAACTGCAAAAATGAGGAGTAATTTCAAACTTAGGAGTTTTTCTACATTGTTGCTACCTTCTCCTAACCCAGTCATAAGTTCAAAGGAATGATTTTCCATTAAGAAGAGTACCCCCCCCCCTCCACACATGTTTCTTTGAGAGGCTCCATAAAAAAAACCCCAATGAGAAGTCTTGTCAATCTAAAGAGCCAGAACCTCCCTCTGTTTTTTGATCCGAGTGTGTGGTGGAAAAGCCTGAATAACCCCACATGACATGCTAGCAGTAATGGATGGAGTGCTAGCTTTCCCTTTGAAAATAAGGTTGTTCCTTGCTAACCAAATCCCCTAAGTAACAAGCAAAGGAAGTGTCGCCATAATTTCCATTTTTTTTTACCTACTAAACAATAATGATAGTAAATACAACAGAAATAATGAAGCACTTATATACCCATAAGTGAATAGTACCTACAAACCCGAGTAATAGAGGAAAACTTCTCCAAAAATAAAACTATACATTGGTTGATTTGTATTGATAAAATGACAGAGATACATGAAATAAGAGGGAAGTCCTATTTATATCTTTGGAAAGGCAAAAAAAAACAAACATAATAAATCCCTAACTATAGACTTAGGCCCTTATTTTACTAAAGTGGTATTTTTATGAATATAATACTATTACACGATCATGGGCTCATATGTTGTAAATGAATCATGTACATAAGCCTAATACCTAAGCTGGTCACAGTAGTTAGGTACACTACATTTACAATACTTCAAAAATAGATATTAACTTAAATGATAAGATTTTACAACATAAGTGGCATTCACTTATAGTCATTTGAAACATAGAGAAGATGAAATTGCATGCACTTCATAACAAATTTACTTGAAAAATAGACAACTTAAAATGAAATAGAGATCAAGATTTGAACTCAATGTTACTTGTTATAAAACTTTTAGTTTGACCTATAGCGTGCTTGTAAGGTTGTAAACAAGCAAATACAATATCTCCCATTACAAATTGGTTTTATGATTAATATTGATTTGCATGCTACTTCATTCGGTTTCTAGCCATGGACACATTGTCCTTCAGGATGCAAAGGATTGTTTTCATCTCATGTAGAGTGTCAACAATAGCAGGGACTTTCACATTTTTCTCTAGTTCTTCGATGGTGGGGTATCATACACGTATTAAGGGAGTCATTTTTGTAGAAGAGTATTGGTAATTTGTATTATACTAGTATTATGCAAGATGTCCACTGGAACCATTTGCATTGCTTGTCCCCTGTGTACATTTGAAGGTATCCCGCTGAGTACTTGTTAAACACCTTAGTATTCCCATATGTTTTAGAGTGATATGCAATACTTATATTAAAGGACACCCTTGCTAACTTGAAAAGTGTTGGATAAGTGTTGTATTATTTCCAAGTACAATTAAACACATCTCAACTAGGGTTTAGGGGTTGGCCCCCAAATAAAGGGGGGTTAAGGGAACGCTCCCTCCCCTCGACTGGGAGGGCATGGGGAGGGGAAATGTGCTCCCCATTCAAGGGTTCGAGGGCAAAGCCCATGAGATTTTTTATGGTTTGTTGTGTATGATTTTGGCCAATGGTTTCAACCCATTGTAAACTAATTTCAATTAAGGAATTAGGGTTGTAATCTAATCTAAGTTAATAGATTAGGGTATTTGATGATTTGAATATTGTATTGTATATAGTAATGATAATGCAACAAGATAAAGAGAGGAGCAACTCTTTTTCAGGTTCATTGACTACGTAAGGGTTTGCAAGGTAAATTTATGTGTGTGTGCCATTGTTATTTCATGTGTTTTAAACTCTATTGGTATTATTTTTCTTATATAGGTTTATCAAACTCTCCATCTAGTGTCAGAGCAAGGTTATTATCTTCAGGAGGATGCATTTGTTGCTAGGTTTTAGCTCATTCAATGAAGAGCAAGGGTATCTTTGGTTTTCAATAAACCTGTGTTTAAGCGGGAGCTTTGCATTGTGGATATTGTGTGAAGAAAATGGCTAGTAGTTAAGGAATAGAAATAGAGAATTATAACAACCAAAGCTTGGAGTTATGGAATTTGAAGTTGGAATATCTTCTTATAGATAAGGAACAATGTATTGTTGTGTATCCATGTACAAATCCTACTGGTATGTCAAAAGAAGATTGGGAAAATCTTGAAAGAAAAACAAAGCACAGTTCGACTCTATGTCTTAGATTCGATGTTGTTGAATGACTTTGGAGAAGATAGTGCAAAGAAGTTGAGGGATATTGGGGATTTTGTATCAAACAAAGTCCCTAGTAAACAAGTTGTTTCTTTGAAAGAAGTTGTATCATATTAGAGTGGATGATGGTGACTTCTTCATGGAGCATTTAAATGCCTTTAATACTCTAGTAAGTCAACTTGTTTATGTTGATATTAAGATGGAGGAAGAAGATAAAAATATTACCTTGTTATGGTCTTTACTACACTCTTGGGAAAATCTAGTTGTAAGAATTGGTAGTACCACTCTATTTGCATTAACGTTCAAGCATGTAGTTTCATCCTTGTTATCAAAGGAAATGAGGAGAAAAAATGTGGAGGGTGCTACCCAAGGATGTTTTATATATGAAAGGTAATCCCCAAGTGAGTAAATTTTTTTTTTCGTGAGGGGGGGGGAGGGGGGTGGGATTTAAATATGGAGGTAGATCTAAATCTCCAGGACAATATACAAGAAATGTTGGAAATGTGGTAAATATGGGCACTATAAGAAGGTTTGTAGATGTAAGAATGTTGGTAAAAGTAAGGGATCTGATGATGCCCCTTCCATATAAATGAAAACCTTCATGAAAGGATGTGATATTTACCTAGAATCTATAGGTACACACACAGATCAATATGTATGGTTGATTGAATTGAGTGCTTCATTTCATATTTATCCTCACAAAGAATGGTTTTATGAATATGAAAAGTACAATCTAGGTGATGCTTTCCTAGGAGATGACTCAACAACCAAAATAATGGGATGTGGAAGGGTCAAGTTGTTGTACAAAGATGGAGGGATTAGAATTATCCTCGTGGTTCTACACATTCTCTATATAGCCAAAAACCTTATATTTGAAAGTAAGACGGGTGATGCAGGTGTGCATACTATATTTGAAATGGACACATGTAGATGGCTTGAGGAGCAATGGTGTTCATGAGGGTAGTTCAAATTTTAACTCTATAAAAGTTGTTGGGAAGCACTTTTAATGATGGGTGTGGAAACTCTATTGTTCTTGACTGTAACAATGAAAAAGATAGGACATCTATTGTCCCAAGGGAGAAAAAAATGGAATGGCGTCAAACCGACTAGACATATCAAAGAGAAGGGGATTCAAGCATTACATGGTACAGTTATGGTTGAAGGTATCATTAGATTTTGATTTCTATGAACATTGTTTATATGGTAATTAGAATCAAGTGAGATCCCCATCTAGTGCTACAAGAACAAAAGAATCATAGATTTAATAGATGATGGTGTGTCTGGACATGTTCATATTCTATCACTAGGTAAATTTGTGTATTATGTTTCATCCATTGTTGATTTCTTGAGGAAAACATGGGTCTATTTCCTTTGTAATAAATTTGAGGTTTTTGGTAAATTTGAAGAGCTTAAGGTTCTGGTAGAAAACTAGGCAAAGAAAAAAAATAAAGGTGTTGTAGATATATAATGGTGGAGAGTTTTGTGGAAATGAGTTCAAGGAATTATGTAAGAATTGTTGAATAACAAAGCAAAAGACTACTCCATACACACATCAACATAATGGAGTTGTTGAAAGAATAAACACGATGTTGATAGAAAAGGCAAGAAGTATGCTCAATAGTGCAAGGTTATCACATGGATTATAGGTAAAGGTTGTTAATACACCATGTTACTTGGTAAATTAATCACCTACATCAACATTGGTTAAAAAATCTCTACCTAAGGATGTAATTCGAAGGATTGTTTTATGATGATGAATTCTCTTGATTCTTAAAGATTGAATACATTTGAAGTTGGATTGATCAGTGAGCAGAGTGTAGATTCAGTAAATAAGTTGCAAGGATCGTTGAAGCCGCTCTGCCTTTGGAGGATTGTTGTTGCTGCTTTGCCTTTAGAGGATCACTGCTTGTAGGCTGATTGACAGGATCGTGTTGATTTCAGGATCATTCGTTATGTTCTAGGATTGTAGTGCATGATCTTTCATCGTGACTTGACTGATATCAGTTTTTCAAATCCCAAAGTATCTTGTTTTGTGCCTGTGAAGAGCTTGGCTCTGGTTCTTGACCTAGTACTATTTCCTAGGTGCCAAGTTTGGATTTTTTTTTCTTCTGATTAGCGGGATGTTGCTCTGGCTGCGTGGTGGTTTGGAGGTCATTCCTTCTGGTCTGATGTGGGTCACTTGATGACTCCTTAAGACTGGTGCTCAGCCTCTGTGCTCCTCTCTTGTGTCTGCTGGCTTTTCTTGGTGGTTGAAGTTCTTTTCTGAGTCCTTCCTTTTTCGGTCGATAGTTCTTGTAGGTTGGCTTTAGCTTTGGGGTTCCCTGCTTCTGACTTTTCAAATCTGCCTTCAAGCCTGTTCCGGGGGACATATCTTATGGAAACTGGAGGGGTTCCTCCTCTACCTCTCCCTCCTGACCTCGAAGCTTTCAAGAGATTGATTTCTTCCCATGGCAAGAGGAAAGAGGGCCCTTCTCAGAATTTTGTCAAGAAATTTGATATCCCTTCGGTTGAGTTACCTCCTGATCGGATCTGCAATTTGGCGCTAAATCTGGTTGAACGTGGGCTCATCGGTCAATTCACTGTCCCCTGGTCTTCTCCAAAGGCCATTGATGGTTGGGTGCAGAGGAACTGGAGGCCTTTAGTCTTTGATGGTATCCGAAGCCATTTTGTAGGAAGAGGTTATTATGTTTTTGTTTTTGACTCTACTAAGGACCGAGATCTAATATTTCGAAATGGCCCATATTTCATGGGTCCTCAATGTCTCTACTTGAAGAAGTGGACCCATGATGTTGATCCCTCTCAAGATGTCTCATCTGGTGTCCCTGTTTGGGTTAGACTCCTGCACCTTCATTTACACTGTTGGAGCTTAGAATCCCTCGAAACCATTGGGAACAAGCTTGGTAAATACATTGACAAGGCTAATAGGAAAGATCAATTTTCTTGCGCTAGAATTTGTGTAGAAGTTGACTTGGAAACTAGCCTTCCTGAGGCAATCAAGTTGACAGTTGCATAGTGGTCTCATATTCAGGAGTTGGATTATGAAAAAATTCCATTCAAATATAGTTTCTGCCATGGATATGGTCATTTTTCCTGGAACTGCAAAAAAAATTAGAAGAGGAAAATGTAAATGAGAAAGACGACCAGTGGACTCAAGTCCAAAAAGAAGGAAATCCCAATTAGGGTCCTAGAAAGAAAGGCAAAGAAAGTAAATCTGTGAATGGTGACTTTGCTACTGGGAAACTTCCTCCATCTCAGGTTGTTGACTTCCCCAAAGCTTCTCCCAATCACTTTGCTGTTCTTATTTCTTCTGAAGCTATCCTTGAAGAAGGTGAAATGCAACGAATCGATGGGCATGAGTTGGAATATGAATTAAATTTAGTATCTCAGGATCAATTTGGTCCATATTTATTGGTTCCTCCTAGGGATGTAGGTCCCTCCCATTCTTCTCCCATTGGTGCTAGCTCTCCCCCTTCTTATGTAGATATTACTTGAAAGAAGTAACCTGATAGTTGTGGATCTTCTAGTGATGATTCCTTTGAGCAGCTTTCCAAAAAGGCTGGCAGGAAGTCTAAGAAGGAGGTTCAATAAGAAGAGGCTGGGAGGCTAAAGATGCAAGGAATTCAGTCCACTATCGAAATGTCATACGGGAGGAATAAGAGAACCAGACCCCTAAAGGGAGTAATTACTCCCTCTCACTTGGATAAGTAATGCATATCATCTCTTGGAACTGTAGGGGATTTGGGAATCCACTCAAAGCAGAAGCGGTTAAAGATTTAATGAGAATGGTCCCTTCTGAAATCCTATTGCTCCAAGAGACCAAGATTGATGAGGAATCTCTTCTTCTCATAAGGAAAAATAAATGGAAACTGACCGCTAGAAAAGCTGTCAGTGCTAGAGGCTCCTGTGGGGGGCTAACAACTCTATGGAGTGATGAGAAATTTCAATTAAAAAATTGGTTTGCAACACAACACTGGATTTTTTCAGAGCTCTTCCATCTCTCCAGTAAGACCTCTTTTGCCCTTTTTAATCTCTATGTACCTGTTAATTACACTGAAAAACAAGAATGTTGGAAATCATTATCTGAATTTCTAGAGTTCAACTCCCCTGTCAACATAATATTAGCTGGTGATCTTAACATCACTTTAGCTCCGAATGAAAAAAAAGGAGGTCTATGTGGCAAGGATCATCTGTAGGATACGACGGAAGAATTGATTCAAGTTTGGGACTTGATCGATTTAAAACCAAAGATTGGGCGTTTCACGTGGTCCAACCACAAAGTGGGTGCTGCTTGCATCTCTACCAGGATTGACCGATTCCTTGTCCATAGTATTCTAATGGATGGAAAAACCATTATTTCTTCAAAATTTTTACCTAAGCTCACGTATGATCACCATCCTATCTCTCTGTAGTTTGAGAAAGAAGAGGAACTTGGACCAATTCTGTTCAGGTTTAGCCCACTTTGGATTCAGAGAGTCAGGTTTATGGATATTGTAACTCAGGCTTGGTCCCATTATGTTGTTGGTTGTCCCAATTTTTTCTTTGAACAGAAATTGAAAAACAAAAAACTCGCATTGAAGAAGTGGTTTAAATCTCCTCTCTCTTCTCCTACGGCCAACAAAAAGGATAGAGTGTATGAGTTATTTGCAATTCAAATTGGAATGGAAAATTGTGAAATTACCTCTTCTCAATTAGCCCTGGAACAGCTTTCCCAGTTTAAAACCTCTCAATCTTTCAGGTAAGAGGAGGAACTTCTTAGGCTGAAGTCTCGAAGTCTCTGGTTGAAGGCGGGAGATAAGAAATCTGCATTCTTCCATTGTCAGTGTAGGGCTAGGCTCTCCCGAATTCACATTTCAGAAATCTCCATTGGTGATGGGGTCATTATTAAAGGCCAAGAAATTCTCAAATAGTCAGCTAGTAGACATTTTTTAGCTTCTGTTTCATGATGATGGTCTCTTTGACCAGGAAGTGTCTTTTGAATTTCTGGATAATGTTCCTTCTCTTGTCAGTGCAGAGGACAATTATAAATTAATGAAACCTTTCTTGAAAAAGGAAATTGTTGATGTAATCTAGGAAATGGAGTCTAATAAAGCTCCTGGGCCAGATAGATTTTCGATTCATTTTTGTAAAGTCTGCTGGCCAATTATCAAATCAGATCTGTTCCGTTTGGTGTCTGACTTTTAGGAAAAAGCTAAAGTTGGAGGGTGTACCAACTCTACATTTCTCGCCCTTATGCCAAAGGAAGTTAATCCTTCTTCCTTCGACAGGTTTCGTCCTATTTCGTTGTGTAATGCTTCTTATAAGATTCTTGCCAAAATTCTAGCTAACATATTTAAGCTCTTGCTCGGTAAGTTGATCTCTCCTCTTCAGGGGGGATTCATTAAAGGCAGACATCTAGTGGATAATGTAATTCAAGTTCAAGAAGCTTTTCATTCAAGTTTCCAAAGGAAGGAGAAAGGCATGTTAATTAAGTTGGATATGAAGAATGCCTTTGACCGAGTAAAGCTTCCCTTCCTTTACGATGTTCTGCTCTGATTTGGTTTTTTCTCTAATTTTGTAAACCTGATCAAAGCATGCATAGATAAGACATGGATTGCACCATTATTTAATGGTAGACCTTCTGATTTTTTTAAAGCTACTATAGGCCACCGCCAAGGCTGTCTGTTGTCTCCTTTCCTATACATCTTAATGGCTGAAACTCTTAGAAGAAAACTCATAGTTGAAAAGGAAGATGGGTATATCCCGACCATTAAGATTGCTAGGGGTGTGGACCCAATCAACCATGCAATTTTCGCTGATGACTCTCTTCTACTAGGAGGGGCCTCAATGAAGATTGCTCAGGATTTCAATGTTATCTTGCAATAATTTTGCCTAATTTCAGGAGATTTTATTAACAAAAACAAAAGCGATGCTTATGGCTGGAATGATGAATATTCGACTATTCTTCGAATATTAGACTCCTTGGGCTTTCCTGGCTTTGACAAGTGGGAGAATATTAAGTATTTGGGGCTCCCCTTAACTCTTGGTTTGTCCCGTCCTTTTCTTTGGCTTGATGTGCTGGCTAAGTTAAAGGGAAAAATTGTTTCTTGGGGTGGTCAGTGGTTAACCAAGTCTGGGAAATTGATCTTGATTAAATCAATACTTTTAGCTTTTCCAATTTTCCAATCCTCTCTGTTGCTAGCCCCAAAGTCTATCTCGGCCCAGATTTCTAAACTATTGAGAGATTTTCTTTGGAACAGTGGTAAAGGTGGCCAAAATAAGATGCACTTGGTTAGCTGGGAAGTGCTTAAGCGTCCTATTTTAGAAGGTGGATTACAAATTCGTGACCCTACTCTGGATAATTTGGCATTGACTGGCAAACTGATTTGGCAGCTATACATGGACAAAAAGCACCGTGTCAGTAGGATTTTTAGGATGAAATACCTAAAAGGTGGCTCATTGAGAAATGTCACCTCTTCTAATACCCCAACATGCACTGCTATCTGGAACTCCTGCATAAAAGGTTTTTGTTTTTTTTAATCAATAAATTTTAGATCCCCTGGCAATGGGAAGAGGATCCTTCTCTAGGAGGATAAAATCTCCGAGAAACCTCCTCTCTCCAATGTCACTCCATTAACAGAGATTATGATTTGGGAAATAAATAAAGGTCTGCTACATTTGGCAAATATCTATTCTACGGACATAGATGGAAATTGGGTAGGTTGGTCACTCCCAGACCTCCCTGCTCGTTTCAATATTCAATTTTTTTTTTGTTCTCTACTCTAACTGGCCTCTCTCATGTCCAAATCTCTCATAAATATTGTTGGGGATGGGGAACTGATGGTTATTAAACAACAACCAAAGGTTTCAAGGTTCTGCAATCAAACCATTCCTCATGCCTTACTCCTACGATCCGGAAAAATGTCTGGTTTTCTCATTGTCTACCGAAGGTCAATTTTTTAACTTGGTTGTTATTGAATAACAAGATCTTGACATGTGATAATCTTCTAAAATGAGGCTTCTATGGCCCTTTTTGCTATTGTTTCTTCAAATCATCCCTGGAGTCGACCGATCATCTTCTCGTTGATTGTGATTTTTCCAAAAATGTTTGGGCTCTTTTTCTCCTCAGGGTTTAGTGCTCATTTCCCATTCAACATTCTATCATTGATTTTTACTCTGCCTGGAATGAACGACGTCCCTTGAAATCACTTGCTGCAGTATTACATTCAAATTGGAATTCGATTTTGAAATTTACGTGGTGGTCTTTGTGGCTAGCTAGAAATAGTTGCATATTCAGTGATCAGCGGCCAATATCCCAGATTGTGGCCTTCAAAGTATTATCTTGTTTTACAGAATCTATTGGACATTCGATACCCCCTTTTCCAGTCTCTTTGTGTCTGGGTTCTAGTTCTCAAGCTGTGGGGAATAATTTGAGTTGTGTAAATCTTGTTAGTCTCCCTTCCTAGAGGTTTCGTGGGAATAGTGTTACATTAAAATATTTGGATGAGTTCCGCTTCAATGACTATTTTCTTTGATGGCGCTTCCAAGGGGAACCCCAGGGTCTCTGGAGATGGGGGCCTGGTCTTCTCTCCAGACAGATTGTCCACTTTCAGTTTTAGCTGGGGGCTTGGACCCATGTCTAACAATCAGGACGAAAGTTATAGCCTTCTCTTGGTGATCAATTGGTTAAGGAGAAAGGATATAAGTTTGTTCAAATATTTGGTGATTCTGAGATGTTGATAAAAGCTCTAAATTCAGCCGACAGTCTTAATAATTCTGCCTTGAATTTAATTATGCAGAGAATTAGGATTATTGAAATATTTTGATAAGTCTGAATCTTTCCATATTCTTTGGGACCTAAATAATATTGTAGATGCCCTGGCTAACAAAGCATGTCTTCTGCCTCAAGGATTTCTTAGCATTAATGGGGAACCCAGTTATTTCCATCCTATCTCGTAATTCCTTAGGCAATTGGAAATTGTTTAATTGGGTGATCCCCTCCCTTTATGTAATGCTTTGTTAAACCTTTGGTTTCTTCGAAATATGTAATTAGGTTGATTGGTTATTGCCAAAAAGACCCGTATTGCTTCTCATAATAAAATTACCCATTTTTGTTATAAAAAAAATTCTCTACTTAAGGCATGGAAGAGTAAAAATCCCTCTCTCAAACATCTCAGAGTTGTTGGTTCTAATGATCATGTGCACGTTCCAATGGAAAATAGGAGTAAGCTAGGTAAAAAAGTTGGATATATATATATTTATTGGTTATAAAGATGGTATAAAAGGTTATAAATTTTGGAACCCATTAAGTAAGGAGATTGTTTACTGTCGACATGTTGTATTTAGAGAGGTTAAAGTTGTTTACAAATAAGAATTCCAACAAAGGTAAGAAGAGACAAAGACAATAGATTTTGAGTTGGATGGTGCATAATTTGAATTAGCAAAAGAAGGTGAACTTGAAGAGAAAGACCCTCAGCCTCTAGCCTCAAGGAGATTCATTTGGGAAAGGAGGCAAACATAAAGGTATCCTTCACATTATTTTCATTCTATTTTTTTAAAATCTATTACTAATGACGATCCTATAACTATTAGGGAGGAAATGGATTGAGAGGATAGTTAACTTTGGAAGAAGGTCATGGTTGAAGAAATGGATGCCTTGAATATAAATGAGACTTGGGACCCAGTTGAATGGTTGGATGGAAGGAAACCTATTGGTATGAAATAGGTTCTTAAGAAGAAGTTGAGCTGCATAAGGTAAGGTAAAGAAGTACAAATATTGCCTAGTGGCAAAGGGACATTCCTAGGCAGAGGGAATTTATTTTGGTGAGATTTTTCTCCTATTGTTAAATTATATTCTATTAGATTTACTTTGTCTATTGTTTTTGATTTTGATATTGAAGCTGAGAAAATGGATGTGGAGACAACATTCCTACATGGTGATCTTGAAGAAGAAATATACTTGAAACAACCAGAAGGTTTTGCAATGAAGGGAAGGAAAGGAGTTGGTTGCAAGCTAAAGAAGCCCTTGTATGGATTTAAAAAATCACCAAGAATGTGGTATCAAATGTTTGATACTCATACTGTATACATTGGAACTTTGTATCTTGAGAGGAAAAGTTGATCATTATGTGTATTCCAAGCAGGTCAGTGACTATTTTTTTCTATGGTGATCATGTATGTTAATGGTATGTTATTAATTGGAAACTAGAACGAAATAAACAAGGATTTCAAAGCTCGGTTGTCTTCTAATTTGATATGAATGATGTAAGTTTTATTTTGGGCACATTAATTAAAAGACATTGAGAAAACATGAAATTTGGTTAAATTAGAGGAAGTAAGTTGAGACAATATTACAAAGGTTTAATATGCGAGAATATAAATTGGTAAAGGTCCTCATTACTTTAGGTGTAAAGTCATATGTATATTAATCTACCATGACTCAATAAGAGGTAGAAGACATGTATAGTGTTCCATATGCTATCCCTATTGGAATTCCAATACATGTTATGGTCTATACTATACCAAACATTTCGCATGCAATGGGAGTTTTGAGCAGGTATATGTCAAAACTAGGGAAGTAACATTGGACAAATGTAAAGAGGGTCTCTCTCCCTCTCTCTCTCTCTCTCTCTCTCTCTCTCTCTCTCTCTCTCTCTCTCTATATATATATATATATATAT
>LPNX010421896.1:297888-332201 GCA_001517045.1 Pseudotsuga menziesii
ATTTGGCTCCTAAATGAAGGGGGTTTGAGGAGAATTTCTTCCCTCGTTAAGGGGATACCCCCCCATCCCCTCATGGGTTTAGGGACGAATCCCAAGAAAAAAAATTGGTCTGTTATTTATTATTTCATCTAATGGTTTCAACCCATTGTAAAGTAATTCTAGTTAAAGAATTATGGTTGTAATATAACCTGAGTTAATTGATCAGGGTTTTAGATGCTATTAATATTGTATTGTAAATGGTGAATATAATACAATGAAGTAGAGATATGAGAAACTTTCATTTAGGCTAGTTTTCCCAGTTAAGGGTTTTCCAAGGTAAATCTATGTGTACTATGTGTGTATGCCATTGTTATTTCTTATGTTTTAGATTCTATTCATGTTGGTTTTCTTACTTAGGTTTGTGAAACTCTTCAAAAAGTTCTTACGAAAAGTCACCAACAAAATTCGGATATTTGTCATGAATGATATGATGAGGAAGTCCATGGAGCTTATACATATTCTTGAAGAATAAATCAATAACCCTAGAAGCTATAAAATTGGTAGTCAATGGACTAAAATGGACATACTTGATTAAACAAGCAACGACCAAAAACATATCATCCATAACTTATGAAAATGGCAGTCTAGTGAGGAAGTCTATAAATACATATTCCCACATCTTGCTGGGGATAGAATTAAGTTGGAGAAGACTAGGATAAGGAACAATTTCTACCTTGTTTTGCTACCAAGTGTTACATTCAACCACAAATCACTCAGTAATAGACTTAATTTTTGATAAATAAAAATTAGAGGACATATTTTGATAAGTTTTGTGGAAACCCACATGACCAATCGAGGGAAAGGCATGTCCATGTTAAATACACTATGTAATATATGGAGATACATGCCTAAAATAGATGCAATTTTAGAAAAGTATAACACCATTCCAATAGTCCAAGGTCGGTAATTTTTGCTACCAATAATTTCCTACTAAAGTTGAAAAGTAAAGGGATCCTATATGTAGTTGATGATGAGCTCCTATACCTAAGCAAGTTGGTTAGCTGATATGGAGTGAAATCTAGGTGGCTCATTAATCGAGATAAGGAATTAACAACAATATTCTCCTTATCTTTCTTATAGAGGATCTCAAACTTGTAGGCTTGTGGTTAAGAACTCCACTTTGATTAAAGTACATTGTGTCTACTATGTGATTTTTCACTCACATGTGCCAAAAGTGCTTAATTAAGGGTTGTGTTATCTTAACTAACAAATCAAAGTAATAGAGAGGAAACAAAACTAAGTAAACTAAATATGTAATCGTGCATGGGGAAACTAGCCAAAAACAATAAATGCAACACATGTAAAGAATATTTGATTTTATTACACAAAGAATAAGAGAGTACAATATCACCTTGGTACCGATTGTGGATGGTAGGGACCTCTGTAGTTGATCCAGGTGGGGGGCTAGGGGGGGGTGGTTCTAAGTCCTTTGTGCCCAAGTCTCCAACCAGGTGATTAGATGGTTGATTCCACAATGGTAAAAAAATCATATAATGATGCCTCTTTCTCTCTCTTGCTTTCTAGTGGAATTCTCGCAACATGACAATATTGTGAATATGGATCATGTATATAATGGTGACCATGAGTGTTGTATATATATGAAATATGGTGGATAATTCTTAGACTTGGATCCAATGTGAATGAGCCTCCTTGCATTTATAACTTAGTGGGGTGGTTAGGCCTTGTAAGAACAAATCAATAGTTATTTTTGGCAATAACGACTAGGGAATGTACATTTTCAACCACTATGGGAAGCATACAACAATAAGGAGTAGCCAAATATTTACTTTTCAAATCTGGTCGCGCTTTTTGAAGGAAAAGCCTGACCATGTCAAATGTTTTTAGGAGAAAACCATGACCTATTTGATATGGTTAATTTTTGCTTTTATTTGAGTTTTTGGTCATATGAAGATGGATTAGATGGAATTGAGGCTAATGTTGCAAATGATGATGAGTAATGGTGATGGAACTCATGATAATGTAGGTGAGCAAAATTAGGCTATTAATAGTTCCCCTTGATGTTTGAGTTCATGAGATTATCATATGGATAAAATAGATAATAGGTTTTCATTTCTATAAATAAAAAATGAACCTTGAGAAAGAGGACGATAAACAAGATTGAGGAAAGAAAAAGACTACCCCTCCCAAAGGGCTTACAAAGACCTTAAATGAAAACAATCCAACCAAGGACATGAGGTTCATATGATCTCAAATATAAATGAGGAGAACATCCCCATGCTCATATCAATGCCTCAATGCTATATTTTAATGACCCAACTTGATATTTCTAGACAAAGGCACAATTTGGGCAAATTCGGGATTAACTAATCTTGACACTAGGGGTTCCAAATGGAACCAAATGGTCTCAAATTTGAATTGGAATGATACAAGGAGTATTAATAAATACAAAGAGACTCTCTTCTAACTTTAGGACTGTGGAGCAACTGAATTTGATTGTCCGTTAGTCGAATCCGACTATCATTGTAATAATGAATAAGAATAATAATAATATATTGGATGATCATTAATTACAAGGGATGCTCGTGTTTATAGGCTTTGAGCGTGTCGAATGAAGGGTTACACCCTCTCCTATAATAATTAACTAATCTAATTAATATTCTATTTTACATTCGTTACATTGCCACTCCCTTTAAAGGAGCTTTGTCCTCAAAGCTTAAGTATTTTCCTAGTGTCATTTTTTATTCTGGCTCTATGTCGCACTGATGACTTGAGAGGTTCGATTTTGATAACGGCCATTGCATCATTTTGATTATTATGTCTTGGTAATAAGTATGAACTTGGTGAAGCTTTGTTTACACTTTTTCTACTTGTCTGATTGCTTCTTTTAACTATGTTTGTTGTCAATTGAACATGCTCAATATATATTGTGACCTTAGCTATTTTCGTGTTGTTATCCCTAACACATTTTGTGTTAGTTCCCTTAAACAGGCTCCCTGTGCTTATAATGCTCATAAGAACACTGGTCTTATCTTGTGTCTGATAGATATTATAATTGCTTCCCTTGATGTTCTTGACAACCATCTTTGTGATGATACCTATCCTTCGTGTATTTGTGACTGTGACACTTTTGTCGCGGCCTTGATGATCTTTATTGTTAGCAACATCGGCTTGTCTCTTATCACAATCTTGGTCAAGATCATCCTTCTCCTTGTCAATTATTTCGTTGTCAATTCCTTTATTACTAGGGTATGTTATATATTTGTATTGCATGTTATATTGATTTATGCCATTACTTTCGCTGGGGATGACATACTGGCCTACTCTATCTTCATTTTCTTCATCAACTTGGGTGGCTTCTTCTACATGATTTTCACATTCATCTTCATTTTCTTTAAACGTTCTGTCAATAGATTTCTTTATTTCATCCATATCCTTAAGGATTTCCTCAAGGAGATCTATGAATTCGTCAATCTTACTATAAGATGCCATGGATGTTTGTAGAAGGCTATTTTGGCATTTTAAGTTGAAATTTTGAATAATAATATATTAATTAATTTAATTAATTAATATTATTATTATTGTTATTTTTCATAAACTATATTATTTTTTTGTATATTGTGCTAGTTCCCTTAAACGGGCTCCCTGTGCTTATAATGCTCATAAGAATACCGGTCTTATCTTGTGTCTGATAGATATTATAATTTCTTCCCTTGATGTTCTTGACAGACATGTTTGTGATGATGTCTATCCTTCATATATTTGTGATTGTGACACTTTTGTCGTAGCCTTGATGATCTTTATTGTTAGCAACATCGGCTTGTCTATTATCACAATCTTGGTCAGGATCATCCTTCTCCTTGTCAATTATTTTGTTGTCAATTCCTTTATTACTAGGGTATGTTATATATTTGTATTGCATCTTATATTGATTGATGCCATTACTTTCACTGGGGATGACATACTGGCCTACTCTACCTTCATTTTCTTCATCAACTTGGGTGGCTTCTTCTACATGATTTTCACATTCATCTTCATTTTCTTTAAACGTTCTATCAGTAGATTTATTTATTTCATCCATATCCTTAAGGATTTCCTCAAGGAGATCTATGAATTCGTCAATCTTACTATAAGATGCCATGGATGTTTGTAGAAGGCTATTTTGGCATTTTAAGTTGAAATTTTGAATAATAATATATTAATTAATTTAATTAATTAATTAATTAATATTATTGTTATTTTTCATAAACTATATTATTTTTCATAAACTATATTCTATTTTACATTCGTTACAGACTAGTTTTAGACCTCTGCAACTTCCTTTGGGGTTAATAACAAAAAATACAAAATTACTAGGAAATTGTGATGAAATTCCCCCTAGGGTGTTGGCAAAAATGGCTTCCCAACGCATGTACGACCATCCCAATTTTATAATAAGATTATGGGGACTGATATAAGACCTCATGGAATATAATTACAAATTTTTATTAGTTCTGCAAACTGATCATGGAGTTCCACATTCGTTTGTTAACTTTCAGTGATATTGCTTAAGAAGAAATGAAATTGAGAGATCCACTTTAACTCATAAAGGGTAAATGAAATGGTTTAGAACAAATAATTATGAATGGGAATAATATATAGCATACAAATATATTCTTCAAAATCATTTAACATCATAGATATTCCTCATTACATATCAGATTCATATCTCCTTCGAAATGGAAGCCAACACATGAAAACTAGTAAAACAATAGCTTGGAAATGTGGGCATTTTTGCTCATGTATTTCTGATGATTCGAATTACAAATCATGGGGACACCATATTACAGATACAAACATCATGTACCCAATATTGGGCATCAACTAATCTCATCCAAGCCCAATCACCATTCTCACAAGTGCGCCATCATATGAAAACATGGGAAATAGTGAGAGGGGGGGTGAAGGAATGGGGAAATAAATGAGTCACGAGCTGTATCAAACTTCAATATGCAACCAAAAAAATTCATTCAGGTCCAAATGAGAGGTCTGGATGTCCTCTCCAATAACCAATTTGGATAGGAATCCAACTCCCTCGAAATTGACTCACTAGCACGAAGAGTGAACACTCACCATGTAATGGACAAGCAAGAGCTTTCCAAAATGCCAAAGGAAATTCTAAAAATGATGAAAATACATTATCCTTCCACATAAAATTTTTTATAATCCTCATAGGGTCCCCTAAGGTCGAATTCGGTCGACAGGATTCCTCCAACTCATCCTAGTATTTTAGTAACCCCTATGACACTTGTCCTCTTCCTCATGCTTCAATTCTTTGCCAAATTCAAATGGCTGCCACTAACCCCAAAAGGCACCCTCTTGGTGGCTATTTTTAAACCTGTCATGTCATATTGTCATAGGTATGTAATCATGTCTGCAATCAGGTCTGAATTTATCATAGAATCTTCCATCATAGTTGTCATAGAGTGCAGGGAATCTCTCTCCAAGTGGCACACATTGTCTTCCTAGTCTCTTCCTATTCCATCGGAGTTACTCCTCTTCAACAATTAAAATTACTTGGCTCATGATATGTTACTTGACACCTCTTCACCTCCCAAGAACATTCCATTCCCCATAATTTCGAATTTGGAGGTAGGTTATGACAAGTGTAGGGAGGAATCTAGCCACCCAAGGTCTCCATGAGCCTTCAAGTATCTCCATGAAGAAATACCACTTTATTTTATACAAATTTATTATTTATATGACCCAATTTAATTTTTATATGGTAAAATAAGGTCCTCTTGGATCTCATATCTCCCCTATTACAAAATTTAATGCCTCCACCTCAACCTAGGGAACTAGTAGGTTGGTGAAACATTGTTTGCTAGTAGTATTATTGGGATGGAGACATGACAGTCCTTTTTACCCAATATTACTTGTCCTTAGGAAATTCCAAGTTTGGATGCTGCAAAATTTTTTCATCTTCCCAAGTGGCTTCCTCACTAGGTAAATCCTTCCATTGTACCAAGTATTCTCTTATAAATCTGCTTCTTAACTTCCTTTCCCTTGTCTTCAATATTCTTTCTGGAATGAGAATGAGTTGTCCTTCATCATCCAATGGGGGAAATGTTTATGAAACTTAAATATGCTGCCCTATCACCTTATTTAGACATGAAACATGAAACATGAAACACATTATGAATTTTACTTCCTACTGGAAGTTCCAATTCATATGCCACCTCTCCAACTTTTCAAACCACTTTGTAGGGACCATAAAACTTTGGTTTGATCTTTTCTGAACCTTTACCTTTTATGGTGGTTTGTTTTTAGGGCTGCAACCTCAAATAAACAAATTCATTCACTTGGAAGTGTCTCTCCACTCTATGTTTATCTGCATGTTGTTTTTGTTGATTTTGAGCAACCTGCAAGTTATCTTTCAAAAATTTCAAAATTTCTTAACTTTCCTCAATCCAATCCTTAGCTTTTAGGGCTTTACTATCACCAAAGACATGTTAAATAAAAGTGTATGCATCATAACCATAAATTTATTTTAAAGGAGACATTCCAAAGGACATATGAAAAGTAGTATTATAGCAAAACTCACCCAAATGCAACCATTTGATCCATGCCCTTTGCTTCCCACTAACGTAGTTCCTCAAGTATCCCTCCAACCATTGATTCACCCTCTTTGTTTGGACATCATTTTGTGGAATATAGCTTGTGATAGGAGTCAAATTGGTCCCCAACATTTTGAAGAGTTCTTGCCAAAAGGCACTAAAAAATATGATATCTCTCACTAACAATGCTCTTGGGAAGCCCATGCAATCTAAAAACTTCTCTAAAGAATAGCTCATCCACTTGTGCAAGAGTGAAAGTTGTAGTAATAACAAAGAAATGAGAAAATTTAGTGGGTCTATCCACCACTACAAATATGCAATCCTTACCAAGTACTTTGGGTAAACCGGTGATGAAATCCATGGAAATGCTCTCCCATTTTTGTCCGGGGATAGGAAAGGGGTGTAAGACACCAGCTGGATGATTTGCTAACATGTTGGTAATTCGTTAACAAATTTCAGAACACAATCCTTCAACCCTTTCCAAGATAATATTTCTCTCAACATTCTATATGTTTTGAAGAAACCAAGGTGGCCTGCTAGAGGAGAATCATGAGCTCTCTTCAGTACTTTCTCCTTCAAACTCGAACCAAGTACCAAAAAGATTCTATATTTGTAGTATATGGTTCCTTCTAACACCTTATACCTATCATCATGGTTAGTCCCATCAAAAAAATTTCAAGAAAACTTATCCTTGGCATATTCTACTCCTAATATAGATTTCCAATCCTCTGCAACATCCATTAGAGAAATATAAGGTATTATAGATAAGGAATTTTCCACCACACTATTTTTTCCCTTCATATATTCAATATCAAAATCAAATGCTTGAATATTACTCACCCACTTTTGCTTCCTTTCATTTAGATCCTTTTGAGTGAGGAAGTACCTTAAGCTGTTATGGTTAGTCTTGACCACAAACTTGTTTCCCACCAAGTATTTCCTAAACTTTATCAAAGCATGCATGATGGATAAAATTTATTTGTCATAATAGAGTAAATATTCTCTTGTGGTTGTAGCTTCCTACCTTTGAAATATATTGAGTGTTGTCCTTGCTTTAGGACTGCTCCAATGCCCTCCCCTGATGCATCACACTCCAAGACAAATGGTTTAGAAAAATCAGGCAATGCAAGAATAGTACAATTTATTATTACCTCTTTCATTCTTTGGAAATTTTTTTCAGCCTCTTCATGCCATTGGAAAACATCCTCCTTTGTCAAATCAGTGGGAAGTGAAGAGATTTGGGAGAATCCCTTAACAAATTTTCTATAGTAGGTACAAATCCCAATGAATCCTCTCAATTTAGTGATATTTTTGGGACGACGCCATTATATAATGGCTTTTATTTTTTCCATGTCCACCTTCACACCATCTTGACCAATGATGTGTCTAAGATACAAAAGTTCTGTCAAACCAAACTCACACTAGCAAACAAAGATTGATCATGCAAAATTTTTAATACCACTTCTAGATGATGCAAGTGTTCCTTCCATGTTTTATTGTAAATAAGAATGCCATCAAATAAAACTAGTACAAACTTACGAAGTTTCTTGTGGAAGATATTGTACATGCATGATTGAAATGTGGCAGGGGCATTTATCAATCCAAAGGGCATGGAAACAAACTCAAAGTGACCATAGTGGCATCTGAAAGCAGTCTTTGGTATGTCTTCCTCCCTCATTTGAATTTGATGATAATTAGATCTAAGGTGAACCTTTGAGAATAAATTTGCTCCATGGAGCTCATCCATGATCTCATCAATCCTTTGGATGGGATATCTATTCTTCACCGTCTTCTTGTTCAAGGCTCTAAAATCAATGCAAATACTCAAGGTTCCATCCTTTTTCATTACCATAACAACTGAAGAAGCATAAGGGATTGAACTAGGCCTCCTCGATCTCATCTTGGATCCTTTTGGGGTGATTATAGGGATGCATTTTGATAGGTTGGATTCCTATCTCTAACTCAATGGCATGCTCCACCCCTATGTCCAGTGGTCTCCAAAAACCTTCTCATACTTACCCAACAAGTGCTCTATCTCCTTAGGATGCTTAGCAACCTTCAAGTGAGGCTTATAAGATGTAATCAAATATTAAGCATCCCATTCAATGTCTCCATGCCTCAAGATAGACCTCATACTATGAGAGGACACTACTTGATTTGGAAAGAGTGTGAATCCCTCTCAATAAGATGGGTTTCCCATCCGAATCTTTGAACCTCATTTCAGGGAATTAATAGTTCACTGTGTGTTCTCCTAAAGAATATAACCATTGGACTCCCAAAACCACATTTGTATCATCCACATTCACTACATAGAATTTATCAGTAATAGTATGATTTCCTATAGTAACTTCAAGCTTTGGAATCCATTTGGTGCAGTCCATAGAATTGTTACATGGGATGATGATCGTGAAACCATCAAAAGTTTCAGTTTGTATCTTTCTCTTCTCCACCGAGGATAAATATATGAAGTTATGAGTTGCTCCTCCATGCACTAGAACCGTAACATTTTAGCCTTGTATGTTACCCTTGAGTCTAAGGGTGTGAAATCTAGTCACACCTGAAAGTACTGCAATTTTTCCTATCTTAGGAGTGGGATACTCTTCTTCTGCTATTTCATACCCCTCTTCTTGGGCTGCAAGTTTCATTTCTTCCTCCACTCCCTCTTCCTCATCTTCAGAGAAAACTTCAATGTAGTGTGCCTTCCCTTTTGCACACCTATGTCCTGGAACCCAAGTTTGCTGAGATGTGAAGAAAAAATTATTTCTTTTGAGTTCTTATTTTCTTGCTCCTCCCTTATTCTACTTGACAAAAGAGTCATTTTTCCATGGTTTCCTTCCTTCTTTAAATTTGGAAGGAAATTAGACTTAGGGGGATATTTGTTTTTTGGCAACACATTCTGCAAGTCTCTTGTCAATTTCATGGCATCCTTCAATTTAGTTGGCTTGTGGGATTTCATGATCCCTTTCAAAGGTTCTACCAATCCTTCAATAAATAGTAAAACCAACCCAGCCATAGAAACATCAGAAACCATTACTGTGAGTTTTTTAAATTCTAACATATATGATTCAGGGGTCCCAACTTGCTTTAATTGTGCTAATTCTTTGAAAGGAAGTTCAGGGTCTTTCCTATCAAATCTCTCTATTAAGGCATTGGAGAAACCCTCATAGGATGAAATCTAATAATTTCCCAAGGTTCTAATACCATGGAACCACCAATCATTGGCTTCTCCTTCAAGATGTAAAATGGCCATTTTCAATGCATCTTCTTCAACCATAGGATTCAACTTGAAATGCACAATTAGTTTTTGTAGCCAAGCATTAGCAGACATTTGAGAAGACCCATAAAAGGGAGGAATAGTTACTTTACCAATGGTATAATTTAATTATTGATTTAGAGGAGGTGTCCTATTCCCACTTCCTCCTTGCTTAAGATGATGAGAGGCCTTGAAGAACTGATCGAAAAACAAAACTTTCCTACATTCTTCACTGAGTTGCTGTGAATCATGTGCTGCTTTATTCACACCATAAGTGGGGTAAAGGCTCTCTTTAGACTCTAAAAACTTAGAAGTTCCAGGTCCATACTGATTCTTGAATTCACGGGGTCGGTTGTGAGGTCCAGTCTTTGAGAAAATAACTTCCCCATAGGTCTTCTTCTCAGCATGAGGTGTACTATTACCACTCCCTGGTGTTGACTTGATCCCAAGTTTGCTAGCCAACAATTTGAACCCTTGCATAAAATTTCTGGTCATGTATTCAAGGTATGAATTTAGAAATGTTTTAATATCCTCCTTATCATCCTTATCCTCCATATCTTTTAATCCTAGTTTTTCCCTAATCTTCTCGTACTCAGAATTAACTTCTTCACCTCCTTCTCTTCCACTATTAATGTCTTCAAACTCGGTTTCTAATGGAGGAAGACTATAATCAGGAATCATGAATAGGGAACTACAAAATGTGATAATATCATGCTCTGATACCACTATAATTCCCCAACTTGAGATTTCTAGACAAAGGCACAATTTGGGAAAATTTAGGATTAACTAGTTTTGACACTAGGGGTTCCAAATGGAACCAAATGGTATCAAATTTGAATTGGAATGATATGAGGAGTATTAATACCTATAAAGAGACTCTATAATCACTTAAGGACTGGTTTTATACCTCTACAAATTCATTTTGGGTTAATGACAAAAAGGACAAAATTACTAGGAAATTGTGATGAAATTCCCCCTAGGGTGTTGGCAAAAATGGCTTCCCAACTCATGTATTAACCTCAAAAGTCTATAATAATATTATTGGGAATTATATAAGACCTAATTTAATGTAATTAAATATGTTCATTATTTCTTCAAACTGATCATAGAGTCCCACATTCGTTTGTTAACTTTCAGTGATATTGCTTAAGGGAAAATGACATTGATAGCTCTAGTTTAACTCATAAAAGGAAAATGAATTGGTTCAGAACAGAGAATGATAAATGGGAATAATATATAGAATAAAAATATCTTCATAAACAACATTTAACATCATACAAATTCCTCATTACAGATCAGATACATATTTCCTTCGAAATGGAATCCAACACATGAAAACTAGTCAAAAAATAACTTGGAAATGTGGACATTTTTGCACATGTATTTCTGATAATTCGGCTTATATAGAATGGGTAAACCATATTAGAGATCCAAACATCATATACCCAATATTTGGAATCAACTAATCTCAACCAAGCATTCTCACAAGTGCACCATCATATGAAAACATGAGAAATATTGAGAGGGGGGATGAGGGGAAATAGATGAGTCACGAAATGTATCAGCATTATATATGCAACAAAAAAAATTCATTAAGATACAAATGAGAGGTTTGGATGGCCTCTCCAACAACCAATTTGGATAGGAATCCAACTCCCTTGAAATTGACTCACTAGCAGGGAGAGTGAACACTCACCGTGCAATGGACAAGCAAGAGCTTTTTAAAGTGCGAAAGCCAATTCTCAAAATGATAAAAATACATTATCCTTAATCATGAAATATTTTTATAATCCTAATAGGGTCCCCTAAGGTCGAATTTACCTCCATAGGCTTCCTCTAACTCATCCTAGTAGTTTAGTAACGCGTATGACACTTGTCCTCTTCCTCACGCTTCAATTCTTTTCCAAATTCTAATGTCTGCCACTAACCCCCAAATGTGCCCACTTGGTGGCTATTTTTAGCCCTATAATGCCATATTTTCATAGTTCTACAATCAGGTCTGAATTTTTCATAGAATATTCCATCATAGTTTTCATAGAGTGCACAGAATCTCTCTCCAAGTGTTACACATTGTCTTCCTAGTCTCTTCCTCTTCCATGGGAGTTACTCCTCTTTACCAATTCGAATTCCTTGTCTCATGAAATGTTACTTTACACCTATTCACCTCCAAAGAATGTTCCATTCCCCATAATTTCGAATTTGGAGGTAGGTTATGACAAGTGTAGGGAGGAATCTAGCCACCCAAGGTCCCCATGAGCCTCTAAGTGTCTTCATGAAGCAATGCCACTTTATTTTCTCCACATTTATTATTTATATGACCCAATTTAATGTGTATATTGAAAACTAATGTCCTCTTGAGTCTCATAGCTCCCTTATTACAAAATTTAATGCCTCCACCTCAACCTATGGAAATCGTAGGTCGGTGAAACATTGTTTGCTTGTAGTCTTATTGGGATGGAGACATGACATATATGGGATCAATACCAAAAATGGATTGATCAATATACATGAATATCTATTGGATAAAATACATCATGAGGGATAAAGAGGGACCTTGTCCAAGTACATAAATATGGTCCCACCATACATGATCTAATGAACATGAGTAGGAACAAAGGCATATTAATGGGGCAAAATATTATAGCAACTAAATCCCTATTGAAATTGGTGGGGATCAATATCTAGAAGGAGTGATAGCGTGAGATAACTCCTCACATGTGGCTCAAAATCCTCAAAGACTTAGCCAAACAAGTCCAGGGAACTACAAATGAAACTAGATCACTATCACTAATGTATCCTAAACACCAAAAGAAGTGAAGAACTAAAGGGATTTTACAATAAGCTCAAAAACTATGGGGAGTCATGAGTATCTAAAGTATTCGATC
This sequence comes from Pseudotsuga menziesii, assembly GCA_001517045.1. NCBI lineage: Eukaryota > Viridiplantae > Streptophyta > Pinopsida > Pinales > Pinaceae > Pseudotsuga > Pseudotsuga menziesii. Next base: position 310,620 of record LPNX010421896.1, read on the forward strand.
AGAATGGGATAAAGGAACCACCACACTGTATGATTCTCAATCATGTGATAATGAGTTGGTGTCGAGCATGCAGAACCAACCAAATGAAGGGGAAATGAGGTATCTCCTTAGTAGGTCCAAGTTAACCCACCAATGATGGTTATGGGCCAAGGTGCATAATTCCTATAAATCTATCCTCTAGAATACATGTGTTGAATTCAATAGAGGGAGGCATGTTGACAACAAAGCAGTGAGGGTTCTTTGCTTATCGACATGAGGTATAACAATAGGATATAAAGAGAACTAGGATTAGGACACTAAAGGGGGATACATGGTCAAGGAGTAATGGACACAAACTTCCTTTATTTCAAGCATGAAGTCATGGCTAGCCTAGTATCATCTGTGAAACTCACAATAATATCAAGGGAGGAACATAAAGGGATAACCAAGGGACATAACTAGGGAATACTTAGAAAAGGAAAATAAGGGTACTAAGGTCAACACTAAGGGAGGTTAACATACAAATGTTCCATGGGGGACACATCATAAAATGATTTGAACAAAGGCTATTAGGGACTTGCCATAATAGATCATATACAATTTGCAGTAGTGCTAAGGAGCATTGTTTTAAATGGCTTTCTAAGTACATGAGTAATCAAAAGAATAGAAGGAGGTCGAGGAGATAAGTGTCCAAAATATGACCAAGTGAACAAATAGAATGCATTGATAACAAGTGGAATAAACCATGGGGTAGGACACTAATGGGAATCTCCTTGGGGATATATGATGTAACTTCTACACTATGGATGAAGTGGTGGGATTATGAAATGTAAAATGAAACATACAATGCCTTGATGCATGAGTCTAAGGGCATCCCAATGAGTGAAGAGGAAGAAGAATATGTGGCTAAATTCAGTATCATGGACTAGTTGGACTCCCATTCCTAATGGGGGAATAAATGACATGGGTACCAATATATGCTAGGGACAACTAATAAATTGTAATCCATGTATGGAAAACTATATTACCAAGTAAGGGAAAATGCAAAGGTTATTGGGATAGGTCACTTATCTAAACATAGGGGGTGTTTCAGGCGAAATAAGATTATTCAAGTTTAATGTATGAGATTTTGTAAAAGGGAAGCACTTATATGCTAGTTTGAAGAAAATTAAAATATCCATGTAAGGGCTATCACATGTATAGAAACGACGAGATCTCATTGTAACTTATAGTTGCACACATGGAAACAATACCAAAGTGTGAAAGTGCCTTTGGAAAGAAAACCAATAGTAGAAGAAACATATAATGTAGAGTAAAGGAATAGATTGCATGCACTAGAAATAAGGGGTAATTAGGGGCTTCTCATAAAAGTTATTATCACACAATTATGATTACATGATCTAGAAGAGCAAAAAACTAGGATTCTAACAGTGTGAATAACAAATTAAACATGCAGTATATGAGGTTGTATGGAGCAAAAGAAAAATTGACCTAAAGCCTATAAATAGGTTGGGGCCCATTCAATCAGGTGTCATTTTGACTATTCACCATTGGAGGAGCTCGTGGAAATTTGATTTTCAAGTGCAAATTTATTTCATTTCGACAGTTAGATTTGGATTCCATGAGTTGTAGAATAGAGGTCTTTCCATTCTCTATATTTTCATCCATTTCATTTCTCAGATTAGGGCTTTTGGGTTCATGGGGAACTCTAAAAGGGCTTGGCCACAAGTTTCAATTTTTAAGGATTTTGTCTGTGATTGGGTCATGAAAAGAGCCTGAACATGTGTGTTTATGTAGTAATTGGTTGGGGAAATGGGCAGCCCAAAATTTCACTTGTTCATAAAAAACGTTTGACTAGGTTACTCTTTTTGGATGAATAAGAAGTCATGTTTTTTAATGGAAAAAGCATAGTCTGATGAAAAATTTGATGGACAAAAAATGTAGTCATAAGGATTAGATGGAGAGAGAGATATCTTCTGGGTATTTGAGGGGATATCCAGAATGATATTGTAGTGTGAGGAACATTGTCATAGCATGAGTTACTTGAGTTCCTTGACACTACAAGGAAAACACCTTCCAATGGAGGTTTTTATTGAACCACTCCAAAATGTGTCCTTTATCCGTTTATAGGAAAGGTTGCTAGTAAAGGTGGGAGATTGAAGGATTTAGCAGATTTTTTTATTATCAATGCTCTTAGATTATCGTATTGCACCAATGTGCTACAAATCCACACGCACTAGTTCTCTAAATAATCAAACAAACCAATATAAAAAACTAACTAGTGTTCCATAAGCATATAAATGTATGTATGCATGTATGTGCACAATGTTTATGTATGTATGTATGTGTTTATATGTATATGTACACACACACACACACACACACACACACACACACACACACACACACACAAAGTGCACTAGATGTGCAAATCAAATTGCAACGCACGAAAACATAGAAGATTAATTTTATAGTTTTAACCCTTTATAGGCGTGCCTTAATCACAAAACAACTCTGGTGTGCTTAAGAATAAACAAAGCACTGACAGGCCTTTAAATTTTTAATAATATATAGGTTTTATTTAAAAAATTAAAATTGCATCCGATGTATTTATATTTACAAACAACCTTGGTGTGTACAGATGTAGATGGAGCATAGGATATTCAAAAGGGCTATCCTACTTTTATGCCTTAACTGATGTGCATATCATTAACATGCACCAAGGTAGGGAAAAAAAAATTGATTGGAATTTCGTGTTACAACCTATACAATGATCCAGACCACCTAAGTGCTAATGTGCATCCTCTTGGAATGACTACATGGTCATCAATGATGCTTACGTGTCAGACTCATTCTATTGCTGGATTACAACCATCCATTTTCAATTTTGGAAAATAGTCCAAAATATTTCTTTGTTGAGTATGTGCCAACCATGCCTCCTCCACGTGGAAGAGACCATGTAAACTCTTTATTACCTCCTAATTTCAAGTTTTAGTGGATTGAAAGTTGAAATTCACTTTTTATTTTGAAATTTTTTGAATTAAAAAAATGTGTGCTGCGACCAACTTGTTCGTCTCACACTAGATTGTTTGGTGCACTCTATAAATACATAGGGTGCACCATAAAAAATTATTAAAAAATGGTTTGAACACACCATTGATGGTGTGTTAATATAATAACACACCAAAATTAAATATTAAAATCCCCATATATTTGTGGTGTGGTACATTGGACATTATGCTTGTCTCTCAATTCGTTTTTGTTCGACTAACACAAGATCGAATACTTTCAGAAATGACTCACACAATTAGATCATAGATCAACAAACGAATGTTTTTATGTGGTTTAAACCCTCAAAGAGGAAAAAAATCCATGATCCCAACCAAATAGATACTTGAGGCAATATTATTATGCAAAATAAAAAGAATGTTACAATGAGCTTCTCACAATTAATCAACAAGCAAATGACCCTCCATGCTCTTTTAGAGATCATGGACCAATCGGGTTTCAAGTCATGGATCAATGGCCATTAAGATTGATGTGAGAATGAATTGTCAAATCACTTGATGTCTAGAACATATCATGACCATTGGATTACATACGTACAAATGCACACTAATGGATAGTAAAGAAACACACTTTACCTAGAGATAAATTTTAACAAGTTGATCTTAACTAAATCCTAAGTGTATAAATATCCTAACATCCCCCTTAAGAACAACTTGGGACATGATTGAAGGATTACAAAAATTGACACTAGAGGAGAAGGAAGAAGGAATTAGAGCATATCACCCATTAGTGACAAATTCTTGAACTCCTGACATAGATCAAATTTTAGAAAAGTTCACTTTTGTAAGGAACTTTGTGAAGATGTCCACAACTTGATCATCTATAGGGAAAACTATCACTTCGAGAATGTGATCATGAACAATATTTCTAATGAATTGCATATCTATCTCAATGTGTTTGTTGCATTGATGTTGAACTGGATCTTTGGCAAGCTTAATGGCACTTTGATTGTCACACCAAAGAGTAGTCAAATGTTGTTGCTCAAATCCAAACTCTGAAAGGATCTATTGATGCCACAAGGATTTTTGACTTGCATTCACTGTGGCTCGATACTTTGCTTCTACTGAAGAAAGAGTAAGAGATTATTATTTCTTACAATCCCAAGTGATAGGTCCGAAATGAAGACTGAAAACATAACCTGCAGTAGATTTTCAATCATTAGGGCTGCCGACCCAATTTGAATCAGTGAAACCAACCAACAAAGGAGTATACCATGAACTGTAATGAACCCCAAACTGAAATGTACCCCAAATATATCAAAGTATCATTTTTGTTGTGTTCCAATCGTTTTCATGGGGTGTTTACATATAGAGGGAAACAAGACCAACAACAAAGGAGATACCATGATGGGTATGACTCAAGTGTAAGATACAACCAACACATAGAGATTAGAAGGTGATATCAACTTCTAGTGAAGTACAAGTGGTAGAAATTTTAACTCCAAACTAGAAGAGAGATGGCGTTGGATTACAATCTTCCATGTGAAAGCGAAAAAGAAGGTCACAATCATACTTAGAATGAGAAATAAAAATTCCTTCTTTGGTTTACAAGACTTGGAGGCCAAGAAAACAATGAAAATATCTTAAGTCTGCCATTTCAAATTTCTTCTTAAAATTGGATTTCACATGGGATAAAAGTTTATGGTTGCTACTAGTAATAATAAGCGCATCAACATAAAGAACAAGGATGATGACATGGTTTCCTATTTTCTTGGTACAAAAATTGGGGTTTGAAGGATATTTGGGGCAGATCATTGGCATATTTTCTTTTAAATGATCAAGACAAGTCATGCTTCTACCATTTGACCATATAAATTATTTCCTATTACTGTGCCATTTTCTTCTCTTCTCTCCATACAATGAAACCCATGGTTTCATTCCCTCTATGTTGTAAATAATGGATTTATCAACGACGTTTTTTTTGAATTTGTTGATATATCCATGAAATCAAAATGAAATATATATTATCAAGTTCAGTGTAAACATTTACCCTGTATAAATTTGAGAAAATAAAGGTGACTTACTCTTTATCATGTGCCTTTTTATATTCGTTTGGAGTATATCCCATTCCCTTCTATCCTCATCCTATTCGTCATCCCAGACCGCTATGCCAGGTGTGTCATCGATTTGCTTGATGTACTCACTATCACATTAGAACAAATCATATACTATATATCCCTTTGTTATAGACCCCACAAGTTTTTCCCTTTGTCAAACAAACCCCCTCAATTTTTTAATGTACATCTCTAAAAAGAACATATAATGGCATGTGTCTAGTCCAACTAATTCAATCTCATCAACTATGTGAATAGAAGATGAACCTATAAGTCAATGAAACTTGTGGGAAGTTCCTTTTCAAACATACAAACAATCTTATCAATCTCTTCACACCACAATGTAATTCTGGCCATATGAATCCCCTTTGATGAGATCCAACATACAAATGCAAATAATTTAGACATGGATCATTGTAGGTCCTAGGGAAAGTGATGGTTCACATACCCACACATGAGAAAATGATAATGACACCACAAAATAAACATAAACAAAATTAAATTTCATGTTAACCTGCAGTGGAATAAATGCTTTCTAATGGTCATATGATTTCAACCTTGGCAAATGTTCTTCTATAGTTCGAATGGTCATATGATTTCAACCTTGGAAAATGTTCTTCTATAGTGAAGCATCACCGTAGAGTACAACCATCTATCGAAGTAACATTCACTCCTAATATAACTTCCTTCGCTAGAGAAAAATCTTCTTTCTTCAAAATCCATGGGGCATCACCTTGTATAAAAGACCAAGAGGGTCTAAGCTCTCTTGTAATTTATTTTCTTGGCCAATGTTTTCTTAGTATTTGAATAAATAATATCGCTCTTAACACCCAATGCGTCTCCTTTTTCAATGATACGTGCCTCCACAAACAAGATGATTTAAAAAAAAAGCATGATATCTAGTAAGTGAGCAATCCTAAGATGCTCCCAATATGGTAGCTCATAAAATACGAATCTCCTTTTCATTCCAACGGACATTTTATCAACATAGGTGTCAAAAATTTTAGGATCATTGAAAATATGTTCCCCATTTGAATCAAACTATTATGCAATTTCCTTCTCCTTCTCTTTGTTATATGCCCTAAGTTAGTCACCCGATGTCATTATTTTAGGGTTGCAGGGTCTCTCTGGTTTACCATTGAAAGTAGATATTGTTCTTCTATAAGAGTGGTCTTTTGTGAGGAATACCCTTGAATAGTTGTACACTATATTTCATAGGTGGTTGGACTTTCTATCCTTTATAAAAAGTCCAAAACATTTTCATCCATGATACCCTCTTGTTACAAGACCTGCAATGTTATTGTATACAAAGCACATTAGCATTTAAGAATACAATTACATCAAATTAAATATGACAAATAATATTGTTATTAATATAAAAAAATCAAACAACATGCTTACCAAAACAAAATCCTAATTGTGGATAATCATGTGTGGTGTACGCACATATGCCATACAACAAAAAATACCTCTATGTTGGGATGGGTCTTGATATATTGTATACAAGTTCCCTTCCTATAATTGCTTCAATTCATTGATCAATAGTTGTAGGTAGACATTCATATTCTTCACTTTCCTTCTACCAAGGACAATAAGAGCCCACATAAGATGTTCATTCTTCACAAACCACCATGGGGAAATATTGTTATTGATCAGTACCACTTTCCAAATAGAATAATTGGTGTTTTATAGGGAATATGGGTTAACTCCATCCATGGATATACTCAATCAAAGGACCTGTACTTCATCCTTGGACTTATCTAACCATGTATTATTTATTAAAGAAATGTAACTATGAAAGATATTCTATTTTTTATTATTATTGTTATTTCTCCTTCTGGAGATGTTGTTCCTCCTATTATGGATGTTATTATTGTATTTGGTCATGTAAAGTCTCGAGGTAAAACCTCTGTTGTAAGTCAGGTCAGTAGTACCCACAAAAGTATTATTAAAATGTATTTTTTAGTCTCCCAAGGAAAGTTGGCCCTCACAGCAAGGAGAAGTTGGTCTTGTTGGGTTATTAGGCCTCTCAGCCAATTAGTACAAATAGGAGAGGCACCTCCCTCATTTGGACATGGTGTGCACTATTCAAGCAAGTTCACTAGAGAGAGGAGAAACAATCCATTTGAGGAGAAGGAAGTTGTCTAGTCTTATTTTTTGGGTCTTACACTATACTTGGTTGAAGTGTATATCGAGGAAGTTTTGTTGGGTTTTCTCCCCCACAAGAATTTCCCAAGATAAATATTTGTGTGCTCTTTTCTGTTGTGTTTGTTTTTCTTTCAATGATCCTTTTATTTTGGCATAACAAATTTTAAAGAAATCTTAACATGGTATCAGAGTCAACCTGAAAGAAGACATTATGTGATAGCTCATCCTGTAGTCCAACAAGCTAGGGTTCACTATTTCGGGCACCTTCCTACATAGATCAGTCAGAAAAGAAGGGTCATTCAACTCTCCCTATGAAGGTGCATATTTCTATCAAAATAGATCTCAATTATGTAGACTTTCAATTTTTTACCTACCACTATTGGCAGGAGAAACTAGGGCATCAAATTTTTCAAGGTTCCATCCACAGATTATGAAAAACATTTATACAGTCTAGCTAACGTTGGGGAGGTGTTGTACCTAAGAAAATATAGGCATAATTTTGGCATAATGATGCTTGAGAATATGAAGATTTAGGTCACATGATAGAAGATTTTGTGATAGAAAGAGGAGTTGCGATAGAAGCAATCAAGAAAGAGAAGTTGTGACAGAGGAAACCATGGGAAAAGAGTTTGATACGGAATAGAACAGTTGTGACTGAAGAGAATAGCCGCAACCAAAGAGAACAGTCGTGACCGAAGAAAACAACCACTATGGAAGGAACTAGGCTATAGAGTTGTAGAGAAGAGAGTCGATAAAGGCTATGTGCTGATCGACAGTAGAGAGAAGGAGAGAAAAAATTCAGAGATATAAGACTAGAGATTATGAGATGAGAGAAGTCTGTATATATTGTAGAGAATATCTAGAACATAGTCTACAAGTTGAGTGTGTAGATGAAAGGTGCCATATATTTATCATGCCAGATGAAGAGCACATTTGTGTTTCTTCCCACATGGTTTTCCACGTTAAATATTTCCTCAATGTGTATTTGATGAAGATGTCTATGTTGAATGAATGTATGCTGTGAATAAGTAGGCCTGGATAGATTGACCAGCATTTGTTTATGAATGAATTTTAGATGCATATGTCACTTTTTTGATAGATAAAATATGTGTTAAAGATTTATATGACTGTTGTAATATCTGTCGACGGATAAGTAGAGTAATATCTTGAATGAAAAGAATAAGAATAGGAAATATACCCCCTGGATTTGGTGAAGCAAGCTAGTAAGGTTCCGTGAAAGAGGAAATACCCAACCAACTGCATAAACTTAGTTTAGAGATAGCTCGAGTGAGACTACATCTACGTTGCCGATGTTGCCGACTGAGATATGTTCTGTTGGTCTGATATCTTGGGCTTTATTGATGGACAAAAAAGGGTCAGAACTTGGGTCAAAGGAGGAAACGCCAACAAATGGTTCCGTTGTCATGACTGTGAATCATTTTATGAGGGATATGTTTTGGCACCCGACCAAGTTGAAAATTCAAGAGAGGGTGGATTTTAAAGCATTAGAGTTTGCACGGGAAGAAAGTGAAGGATCGTGATTGAATCCAACAAAGTGGTTAGAGTGGTACATTTATACCAATATTTATGAAATTTTATTTTGTGAGTTTCCTTATTTGTTGTATGAGTGGTTGTTGAAGCTAGCAACCAAACAAAAAATTTCCAATAAGGAGAACCGACAAAGTGGAGTCCTTAACTAATTCAACGACTGAAGAGTATTAGCAACCCTATTTCTAGGGCTGTCTATTTTTCGTTAAGGACCTAGAGGAAGATATTTGACATCTTTAAGAATTTGGATAAAGCTGTTTGTATGTGAAAAAGGGATTCCAAGAATGGAGTCCAATGAGTAACGAAATCTGCATCGAGACCTGGGATATGTCACAAGCGAAGTGTGAGAAAAATGGAGCAAAGTAAGATAAGATGTTCCTTGGTGATCGCGGAACTACACTAGTAGGTGGATTCCTGAGAAAGGGAAAAATATTTTGATTGGGAAAGAGAAGAATATCTATGACTAGAAGATGAATTTGCAGTACGACCAGAGGAGAAGACTACGAGTTGACGTCGCCCTTTGAAAAAGGTTCTTGTGAAGAGGAAGATGAATACCACACCATACCTAAAAGAGAAGAAGGAGAACAAGAAAATGACCTAGATCCAGAGTACAAGTACAACACACCCACAACCCCATGTACATCTCCGGAGGTAATATTCAAAAACTCATATCCTAGTGGGTTTGTCAAGACAAGCAATGATAACCGTGAGAATAGCAGAAAGGGGAGTCTTGCTAGCCAAAATTTTTATCTAGTAGTACCAAGAACGAATATAATTGTTGGGAATGATATTAAGTTGTCGATATTCAATGGAAATGGGTTAGAAGACCCATAGAAACATTGGTTTCTATGTGAATCTATGTGGACTGTGGGATAGGTCCAAGATGAAGCCATCAGGAGGGCTCAAATGATCACAACCCTGAGGGGTCGTGTGTTGGACTAGTACATGAAGTTTTTTGTGGTTCCAACAGGATATACACAAAAAAACACTTGACTAAATTCGAGCGGGACTAATAGATGAATCGAGAAAGCCCAAATCTAAGTCGTATTGTATTACAGAGATTAAAGAGATTAAGCAATTATATACAGAGTCTGTGTGGGGCTTCGACCAGACATTTAAAATAGTAATGGCTAAAGTAAGCTTCCAGATGTTGGATGTACAACACAAATAATGGTTCATTGCAACACTGTTACCATACATCCAAATTCCCTTGATGCAACAAAATATTGTGTCATAGAATAAAGCGCTAGAGTTGGCCATGAAGATATAATTCTCACATGTAGGAGAGAATGTTGCAGGGATGATGCAAATTCAGTCGTAACTAGCCAACCTCACACTACAACTCTAGGACATTAAAAAAGGGAAAGAGATCTAAGAGGATTTTTTTTGTACCAGATGCAGAACAAAGGGACACCATAAGGAGAACTACCTGACACTCATGAATTATGTCACATTAGGAGACCCGAACCCAATAAATACAAGAGGGATTCCTTCATATATAATATTCCAGACTATAGGCCATCGATCAGAAGAATGTTTGTACTTACAGAAGATTGTAAGTGCGTCGACTAGTTTATACTATAAATTTTGAAAATCAGTAGGACATGATGAGAAGGACTACAAAGAATACTAGCTACTGTAAGAGAAAACAATGGATAACTACTTAATGAAGAATGGATCAAATGTAAGATGAGAGGGATAAAGCTCAATACCCACAAGCTCAGTATCCTCATCCCTAGTATCTATAGAATCAACACTTGCAGCAACAATACCCTCAACCCAGGGCAGGTGGAAATTTTAGAGGCCGGGGGCAATGAGGAGGATTTGGCCATGGAAAAGGCCAAATTATATGTTGTAATTGTGGGAAACCATGAATTTTTTTTCTAGGGATTGCACGAGTCCTACAAAGACATGTTCGTATTGCAAACCTTTTGATCATAGTATCGAATAGTGTTCCCAGTTGATTACTAAGTGGCAAGCTAGAAATGTGGGAAACCTAAACCCTCTGTCGAATCCTAACCCAAACCCCAATCAGAATATCCAGAATATTTTTTTCGAGCCGAGGGAACCACATATAACTGTCGTAACAAGAGGAGGTGCTTCGACTAGAGTAGACCAAGAAACACATCTTGAACAACCACATGTGTGACCGAAACACACTGAGAAAGTGTCATTCGACGTTCAAAAAGAAAAATATATATTCTTAGATGCGCGACCAAAATTTGTTGACAAGAATCAACCTTTGACTTCTGGTGCTACACTACTGGGAAGACCAATAATGGAGATGCTTGGAATATTTGACCAATTGTTCCGAAAGAAACCAACAGGAAAGATTAGTAAGCTTAAAGAGTTTTTTAAAAGTTGCTTATCGGAAATACAAGATAAATGTGTTGTCACAGAATTGATAGCTCTCATAGAAGAACTCAAGAAGAGGTGCGACCACACAAAAGGGTTAACCATGAGGGAAAAAGATTAAAGACTGGTCGTGAGTTAAGGATGACTGCCCAGATAGGAGACTATGATATGGACTATATTATCTTAGACTTGGGTTTCTGATGTCAATATTCTGACAAGAAAAACATGGGAAAGCATGGGGAAACTGCGACTTAAGTGGTCTCATGTCTAGCTCTAATTAGCAAATCATTCGAAAATCCTACCTATCTGTTGACTGACTTAAGTTCTTGTAGAGGTAGAAGGCCTAAGAATGTAAGTTGATTTTGAATTAATTGACATTGTCGATGACACAAATTAGTATCCTGCACTTTTGGGAATCGATAGGGTGATTAATAACCAAGCCATCATCAATTTTAAGAAAATAATCTTCACATTTGAAGATTCAGAGCTAGGGTTGGTCCCACCAATTGATCCATTAGAAGGTCTGAGATACATCAAGATAGTAAGTTGTGAAGGACAAGGTGACTATCTAGACCATATTTATAAAATTACATCTGTAAGGGATGATTATGTGAATCCAATGGATGATGAAAAGCTGAGTTGGCAGAGTATTAGTTCTTGTACATCGAATTCTGGAAAAGCATTAGAAAACTAGCAGAATCAGATGCTTGAACTATCCATGAGAAGGTGCACAAGAATTACACGATCTGTGCGATGGGTAGGAATTGAGGTAAGTGATCTACCCACATATAAGGTTTACCTTAGAATGGCCACAATGTCGATGGTTGATGGAGATATGATTCATAGAAGAGATCAACTATACTGGTCAAAAGTATACATGATTGACCAATCCTGCTGAGCATATCGAGTATTGCCATGCGACATGGGAGGCATATTCATGACATGAATGGGTCCATCAGTTCATACACACATTACACATGATACCAAGGAACTGGTATACATTCATTGAACTGAGATGATGGACTAGCTTCAAACACACATTTTATTTTCTTGATGATCATCCTTTGATTGATGCTGCATTGCAAGTAATCAAGTCAAATATATTTGAAGATATCGCTGTTGCAATGACAAGCTTCAATCAATGTAGTGCAACAATCCAACACTAGATGGATTCCTATAATGTGATGGGAGAACCTCATGAAGATGACCCACTTGACATAAACATACTAGAGTTTTAAGGTACCCGTGTAGTGGAAGGACTTGGTATTTCTAGTGATCAGTTTTTGAATCCCCTAAAAGTTAAGAAAATCAACATTGGCTCCCTAGAGAACCCAAAATTTTCCAATATTGGAGATTACTAGGATGACTAGACTATCGAGAAAATTACGGACCTATTGCATGAGTTTCAGGATATGTTCCCTACAAAATTCTCAAAAATGAAAGGGCTTGTTGGAGACCTTGGAGAAATGAAAATACCATTAAAGCCCGACGCAAAACCTCTCAATCAACGACCATACAGATTGAATCCACGGTATAAAGAAAAAGTCAAGAAAAAACTGGATCAAATGTTGGATGTAGGTATCATAGAACCTGTTGAAGAATAAAAATGGATTAGTCTGGTAGTAGTGCAAGATAAAAAGGCTACTGGTGAAGTAAGGATTTGCGTCCACCTAAGGAAATTGAACGATGCTTGTTTACATGACTCATTTCCAACTCCATTATGGATGAGGCATTAGAAAGTGTTGGGGGTCAAGAAATTTATTATTTTACTGATGGGTTCTTTGACTACCATCATATCATAATTGCAAAGGAAGATCGACACAAGGAAACCTTTGCGATGGAGAGGGGTTGTTTCCAATACACGGTAATTCCCTTTGGACTCAAGAATTCTCCTGCTATCTTTTCCAGGATAGTAGTGTCTTCCTTCAAATATTTTACTTTGACGATTGGACCGTATTTGGGCTCATTAAGGATCATATTGAGAGCCACAAAATGATGCTGGAATAGTGTCACCAGTATCAAATTTCACTGAACTTAAAGAAATGTATTTTTTGTCGACCTACCACCACCTACCACAATGAAGCAATTGAGGACAACATTGGGACATACATGATACTATCAAAAATTTATCAAAGGATATGCAGAGGTGAATGCTACGATGGAAAAGTTATTGAAGATGGATGTTAAGTTGTAGTGGAAAGAAAATTGCCAAGAAAGTCTGGACACCTTAAAGAACAATATGGTTATAGAACCCATACCTATATTTCCAGATTGGAAAAAGAAATTTCATGTACATGTAGATGCGTCATCTGTTGCGCTCGACATCAACACAACTTGGAAAAGGATCGATTGATCATCCTATTACATTCACTAGCAGGAAATTATCAACAATAGAGAAGAACTACACCACGAAAAAAAGAGAGGGATTAGCTATGGTATACTCTATGTAGAAATTTCAACACTAGTTGCTACGTGGACATTTCAAAATGTACACAGATCATTCCATGTTGAAATACTCGGTCAATAAGCCAGTGTTGGGGGGGAATATTTTTCGATGGATTCTCCTTTTTTAGGAATTTGACTTTGAAGTCACTGTGTTGAGGCCTGGAAATTCACAGGCGACAACAGTAAAGGATTCTCCCCAATCAACGTTCCCAACTAGCCCGTTGACTGTTTGGTATAGGGAATCTGTCTGGTTTGCGGTCCGGCTACCGTAGGTCAAGGTAACAAAACTAAGGGTTTTACCGGTTGCGGCCCGGTCCACCAAGTTTTTGTAATTTTTTGACTTAATGTATGCAATGCAAATACCTAACTAACAATGCAGGGTGATAAATATGCAAGGAACTACACAATGTGCTGCGCAGGTTCTTACCTCTTGTCTTAGGTTCAAAAACATCTAAATCACATATGCAGCCCTGAAGTAAATCAATTAACTATCTAATTACCTATCTATCTATCCCCGGGGAGCCAAAAGAATGATTATTTGTGAGTAATGTGTTATTTCCATGTATGATAAACAGAAATTACAGATAGCCGATATTCATATTTACAACACAGGAATGCGAAAAATATTCTAACAATCAGATAGCTAATTGTTATATAAGCAACATACATTACTCTTGGTGAACTTTCCACAAAAATAAATCAGAAATCACTCAACAAGACATAGGCCATAAAGTTAGAACGATCTCATGATTCATGGACATAAGCTGAAAAACAAAGTAGTTCATCTTTCCGCCATCCATTGCATAACATTAGGAAATTTCACATCTCTTTCTCCAACAGGCAAACTGTAATATTTTATTGCAAAAGGAAAATATTTCTTCTTACAATATGTCCTGCAGTCTTACTGGGGAAAAAGCCCTTTTCTCTTCTTAGTCTATTACATTTATACAAAAAAAGAGAAATGGTTGGGCTACCCAAAGTAGCCTTTGGGATTCCCAACCTTTCATTTTCCCAACGTTTTTTACAAAATATTACAAAATATAAAGGTGACCAATCCCTTATGAAGAGGGCCCCACTTGGATTTCCATGAACTTCTTCCACGCTGTAGCTTCACTAGCGATGCCTTCAAAAGTACTAGGTTCCAGAAACTGAATATTTATCTCAAATATCTCGGCTTGATTTTTGATAGCCTCGATCCTTACTGGGCTCAAACGAAGCTAACCTTCCAAAAATTGTACACTAATGGCTGAGCAGCCCACTTCATTCTTCAAAACTAGGTCATCAATAACCTTGATCTGTTGTGTTCTAGCCTCTGCATCCTGATATCTACTCTGCAATATTTCTATGAAGGCCTCATGGTCCAGGAACTCATCAAGCTTATGCTCAGCGTCCGTCTGGAACCGGTTGATTGTATTAAGGAGCCTCCTAAAGTATTTTGAGCATGCTCCCTGCGTCCTTTTGACAGCCTTCTTGAAGTCTTCCGTGGTGCTAACAGCAAACTCTACTAAATCATGATCTCTTTTGAGGGCTTGATGATCTTTCACAGGTAGTTTTGCTAGGTTTTCTGCATTGCTTTCCAGCCTTACTATTCTGGCCTTCAAGACTTCAAGGACCTCTTGGGATCTATCCATGAAGTAGGAAGAGGTTTCCATGATCTCCCCCAATCGGCTATCAATCTGAAGGACCTTGCATCTCTCATCTTCCAGAGCGGTCTGCAGCTGTAGCATTTTAGCCTTCTGAGCCAGGATATGTTCCTTGAAAGGCTGCAGATTTACTTGTTGTTCCTTTGCTGCCTCCAGATCAGCGGTCAGAGAGGCAAGCTGCTCTTGATGTTTCTTTGTCAGCTCCTGGGAATGCAAATCATTGGCCTGCTCAAGGATCTTCATCTGTTCTTCTAGGTCCTCCACCTTTCGCAGCAACTGCTCCTTCTCCTTCTTCAACTCTTGATCTTCTGCTTGCACTTGCTCAAGGTGTTCTTGTGTAGCCTCCTGAGCCTGTCTCTCTTCATGTAGGGCCTGCAATTCAGCTTCAACAGTCCTCATCTCCCTCTGTAAGTGCTCAAATTTTCGCTTTAACTTATTTCCCTCCTCTCTCTCTCTCTTCAAGGTATCCTTCAGCTGAGTAGAAGATTTATTGTATGACTCCAGTTCAGTCATCACCTTGTCTATGTTATCCTCTGAAGCATGTAGTATTGCAGTCCCGACCCTTATGGTAATCCTTGGATCCACATCTGTCCCTATCATAACAGCCGTATCTGTTATCATTGTGCCAACCATTCCTTCTGCTTCTACCTTTCTTTATGTCCTCTTCATTATTCTCTTGGTATCCCTATCATAATATACAGTGTTGAAATAAGGAATTTCCTTTCCTTTTTCCTGGACAAAAGGAACTATTCTGAGCGTAGGGACCACAAGAGTGCTGGCAGCAGGCACTTGTGGATCCTGGACCTCTAGGTTTTCTGTCTCCTGGGTTTGCCCCTCGGTAGTTGACTGTCCTGTCTCTGTCAGCTTATGCCTTTCTGCTTCCTTCCCTCTCATTTCCTCATCTAGATTTCTCTTTGCTTCTTCAGATGCTTTCCTAGCTGCTTCTTCAGCCTCTTTGGCTGCTTCTTGTGCCCTCTCAGCTGCTTCTTGGGCAGCTTTTCTTTTTCCTTCTTTTTCGCTATGAAGCCATCCTGCAACTTCCTGTGCTAGCTTCTGGTCCTCCTCCCGTCTCCTCTTGGCCTCTTCTTCAGCTCGGGCTTGCTCAGCTTTGGCTTGCTCAGCCCCTTTTCCACCTTTAGTGGTGATCTTTGGCTTGAACCTTCTTCTTAGAGCTGACAAGTTAGGGGCACTTCGGAAGACAGATTCTTCCTTATCGAAGTGATGAGTATACTCAAAGTGAACCTTGTGTTCTTTGCAATGCTCCACGACCTTACCTTGGGAATCACTCCTATGAAATGGCATCCTGCCAAAATGGAATTTCTCTAATTCTGCTACAAATTCATCAGCCTGTTTCACTTTAGCAAATATGCAACTTCCTAGTTTGAATGGCAAAGGGGGATAAGCGGTCTTCTTGTGTTCAAACAGGAACTTGCCTATTCCATCGATGAAAAATTGCCTGACCGCCTCCTTATGGACAATATAGTCGGTTGCATATTTTGGCAGCAGGGAAGGGGCTCTTGAGCCACCAAACATTCTGAAATACATGCCATTTTCTGTTAAGTAATAGTCTAAGTATTCTTCTATTACTCACATGGCCCCCTCCGACAAACAGTCACACTCCTTCAGAAATATGAGGGTGTACAATGGCATAAGGAACTGTTCGCATACTTCTCTATAGTGGCTGTGGTAAACATGTGCCCACAAAGGTTTGTAGGCCGCGTAGATAGGCATTCTTTCCCTGTCCCAGATGCATCTGAGACCAAGGAAGGGCTTATGACACAATATGCAGTCTATAAGTATCGAGCTCATGTAAAACTCAGAATTTTTTCAGGCCTCTCCCCCCAGGGCTACGGCCAAGCAAGAAGACAGACTGTTTGAAACCAGGCTAGGCCAGTTGAAGATTGTTCCATCGGTGGCCACATAAAAGATGATAGGTATCCATTCTAGCTTGAACAACCTGCCATGAGCTCTTCCAAATATTCTCTTGAGCATCAAGGCTACGAATCTGTATGGATCCCTTAGACTCGCTGTATCATACTCATTCGTTGCTCTGGCCCTGAAATGTTTCCCTATTAGCATCATTCTTTTCATAGTTTCTATCAGGTCCATGTTAACGTTACTCAACCAGTCATCGGACACGAACACTTCAGGCTCCGGCAGATGGTAGGCCAAGGCTACATAACCAGGGCTGTACACAACATAACCTTGATCATTAACATCCTTCAGAATCATTGTTGAGACATCCACCCGAGGCAGAATCCATCCTATGACTTTCGAGCATGGGAAGAGTTCCGGCCTAGTGGCGACCTTCATGAGTGCCGATCTTTCGATGTTGGCGTAGATGGGTTCTTCTTCCAGTCCCATATCAGGCACCTCCCTTCTGGTGATGAGTCTTTAGACATCCCCCCACTGATATTCAGGTTCAACACCAGAAACACATTGAGTGTCTCCATATATGTATTCAGTCTTTGTTTCAGCTTCTGCTTGTGGCACTTCTTCCACCGCTGGGGTCTTCTTCTTTTGTCTTTTGGACATGGTGTACTCGACTTCTTCCTACCATATATAACATTGTAATATTGAGGTATCCAAGGTGCATGCATTTACATGACAGAGTGCAACACTTTATTCTTTCTATGTATATCATGGCAGCAATTAGTCGATGAAACTAAGATATAAGTTTGCATAACTTGACTGACCAAATGCACACTACTTAGCGCTCTTGTCTATATCTTAGCATGATAAAAAACATTTCTATATGATATTAAAACATTCCATCAACCATGCAATAAATTACATCCATATGCAAAGTTCCATTTTCATGTGTTCAAAGTGATAGCAAGTAGAGAAACAAATGCATGCATGCACAACCCATAAATGCCCTGACTATCAGAACTACTAGCATGAAGCAAATTCAGTCATGTGCAATAAAGTGGGAAATATACTACTGCTGCATGATACAAACTTTATCAATCATATTTTAGCCGGCATTAGATCTACAACATTTCGCAGTATGCCGTTTCTCCCATGAAAACAATCTGTAAAGCAAATGCATGTACATCCAATGCAAGGTGCAGCATTCATCAATTTGGTCTATTGCACAGCAAACAAAGAAAGGGGTTTTGTATATATCAAGACCATGCTGGCCGCCTATGTTTTCCAACATTGAACATTTTGATAACACAGCTTTAGCAGGGATAACATCGATAATGGCTTAGGCTGCTCGCGGAAGATAATTACATTAACTCGACTATACGCTGCGGGTAGTACTGTCATTTTACTGTAAATGGCGCTTTCATCAAAACCACTATCCATGCTATTTTTAGTTCGTGAACTGTGACAACAGCATAGCCCTTTTAATCATCTAGGGTTTCAGAAGCCCGAGCCCTGATGGACTGCGCGGGCAATACAGGTTGGGGCTCAAACTACCGGGCAAATAGGAAAAAACGACCAAAGGATGAACCATCAATAACCACAAGAAGACCCACCGCAAAACTCTCTCTGGACCTCATCATCAAACAAGGGGAAGATAGGTGCAGGCGACGTAACGGCCGCCTGCACCAAGCCTCCATCCCCTGCACCAAGCCTCCATGTACTCTGCACGGGCTTGCAAGCAAAAACCATGGGCCAAAACAAACTTCCGCGGGTTAAAGAAAAAACGCCCCCGATATATATAGGCGCAAAATGCAGGGCGAACAAGAAGAAAAGACTACGGCAACCTTAACCATGGGTAGACCCCCCTACGTATGTGAAACGGGGTTGTTAAACACCTAACCGTAGCAAACAAAACCTTGAACAGAACGAGGCATAGCAAGAACAGCCTACCTGGCAGCGACGCGACGCAATCACGGAGAAATGAGTGGGTCGGTGATGGTATAGCTTCCACGATTGACACCTGGACAACAGCTAGGTCCTTCACTAGTTGAAGAAATCGACAGCTCGACGACAACAGCGCTTCGGCGATTAAAAAACAATGGAAAAACCAATATACCGTCCCCGTATATATAAAATTTTCTCACACGTGCGAGGAGAAAAGACGTCGGACGCTGGAAGACTTTTGCATCCGGGGGGGAAGTAATCTCCCTTTCGCAATGGTGGTCAGTCAAAAAGTATACCCGGCCGTGGAGACGCTCATGGCAAACAATAAAAACAATCAAATCGGGTGTCGGAAGGTTTCTGAGTCGGAGGACGAAAGTCAACTTTTCTCCGCAACGGTGGGAAGAAGAAACAATAAAGTTTCCGATTGAAAACTAATACTCCTCCAAGTCAAGACACGCGTCGGAAAGAACATCGAAAACCAAACCCCAAACCCGTCTGCAATGGTGGAGGCTAAATGAAAACACCCGTTCGCAATCGTGAACCAAAAGACATCCACAACGGCGGTGAAAAGAAAGGCAAATCCTTCCGCAACGGCGGAAGAAAGAGTCATAAGGGCGTCCGTTGTCCAAACAAAAAGTGCCCGTCGTGAAAAAATAAACGGGTCGGAAGTCGGAAGGTTTTGTCTTTCCGCAAACAAAAACTCATCCGCAACTGCGGAGGGCCAAACCTTAGATCCACTCGCAACGGTGGACAATCAAAACAAAACAACTTCCGATTCCAGCAAGTTTTCAAATGCGTTCAAAGGCAGCAATCTAGCAGGCTTCCAAAGGATTTTAGAGGCAGCAATTAAATTCAGTAGTAGAGCAACCCAGGCATTAAAAACAATCGTTCTGAGAAATCATTATAAGGAGGAAAATCAAGCTAAACCAAAACAAAGGAGGGTCCTAAATTTTTTTGAATTTTGGGAAATTGTTGTGGCTGCAACACACCGTTAAATCAAGTTGACTGAATTTAGGTCGAGACCATATCACGAGGATTTAGAGTTGTGAAGAACCCGGTAATATCGATGATAGTCTCTCTGACACACAATTATTTGCGATAACAATGTTTGATGATCATTATAGAGACATCATACAATTTTTGAGTACGGGCTATGCCCCAACTAAATTTACTGTTGCACAGAAGAAATAGTTAGTTGTGTGAGCTGCAAACTTCTAGTTGATCTCTGGATAATTATATAAAATGGTCCCTGATGAGATTCCTCATTGTTGTGTCTTATAAAACGAGTGACTAGTGATAGTGAATGAAGCACATGCTGGTGTCGCGAGATGCCATTATGCTAGAAAATATACAGTGTAAAAGATATTACAACTAGGATTGTGGTGGCCCACCATACATGTGGATGCTCGAGAATACTGTCATAGTTGTGATGTCCGTCAGAGAACTATAAAACCGTCGCGATGAGATGAAATGCCATCGGTACCGCAAGTAACTTTGCAGGAATTTGACAAATGGGTTGTTAATTTTGTAGGACCTATTAATCCAACAGGGAAGAGACCATCTGCAAGATATATTATTATTGTGACTGATTACTTGACCAGATGGGAAAAAGATGCACTAGTAAGAGATTGTACTGCTGCGATTGCTTCCAAGTTCTTGTTCAACAATGTTGTGACTTGATTTGGATGCCCGAAGATTTTGGTAAGTGACCAAGGTACGCATTTTTTCAATAAGTTAATTGAAGAGTTAATAGAAGAATTCTATATCCAACATAGAAAGACAATGCCATATCACCCTCAAGCGAATAGCGTTGTCGAAGCATTCAATAAGATCCTGGAAAATGCGTTGACAAAAATTTGCAATGTTCAAAGAGACAACTGGGACCAGAAAATTCCTGTAGTTTTGTGGGCATACCACATGAATTGTAAGAAGTTGACAGGCCGAACTCCATTTCTCTTGTTGTATGGACAAGAGGTTATGATGCCAATGGAATATATTGTACCCTTCCTAAGTATTGCTATGATTACATAGATGTCAGATGTTGGTGCTGTCGAGAGAAGACTATTGCAGCTGCTATAGTTGGAAGAAGAACATTTTGTTGTAATTTATCATCAAAACATTGAGAAGGACTGATAGAAGGTATGCCATGATTGCCACATCAAGGATAAGCGATTTCAAGTTGGAGAACTTGTTCTTCTGTACGATAACAAATTTTTAAAGCACACATGTAAGATGAAAACACATTGGCTAGGACTGTATATTGTAATTCATATCACTAACAGAGGCACAATGTGTTGATGTATATGTAACTTCGGAATGTATTCTTGTATGTATTTTATATATTGTAACCCGATGTTTATTCCAGGATGTTTCTATTATGTATTTGAGTCATATTGTCTTACCCTGATGTTCAAATTGGGAGGATTATTAATGTAAACAAGTCTTGTCAAGTCATTAGGTAAGTCCCCACAGTTTCGGGGCACTTGGGTTATTATGCACTAATTAAGGTGTAGGCTCGAGTAAGTA
>LPNX010421896.1:337929-426723 GCA_001517045.1 Pseudotsuga menziesii
ATGCAACTAAATAAGTTAGATGAAACGCATATCAAAGGATTGGTGAATGGAAGTTGACTAAATACCTACAAGAATAATCACAACTTGGTCGATTAAAAAAACAAAAAAAAGAAAAGAAAAGAGAAAAAGACAAAACCCTTTTGAGCAATTTTGTTTTATTTGATTGCAGGCTACTAGTTTGTTGCAAGAGGAAGCAAAAGGCGCCACATACTATCTGCTTGTCGCAAAAGAAAAAGGGCGGTGAAGATAATTCATCTGTCGCAATAAAAGAAATATGTTGAAGGTTGAATACATGTTGTAGAAGAAGAAGAGTTGTCGCAACATGAAATTGCATCGAAGAAATGACAATTGGTCGTAATTGATTAAAAAATGCGAGCGATTTTGACAACGTGCTTTTTACTCACTGGCATCATTATTACACAATAACTACCACTGATGTGACAAGAAAAAGATGGTTTGTGTGGCTGTTTCCATATGATGATTCAGACGATGGACTCATGTGATGGATATCGCTACCACCTTTCCATTCATTGTCCGTACATGTGAAGGACTGACTGATTGAATGGGTAGGTGTTATCACCTTCATGCCCAAGTTTTAGTTCATTCTACTACATTCAAGTGAGAAATTTACCTTTGCAACAGCAAGAGCCAAAGTGTTTTTCTCACAAAGTATGGTTATTTCCATTTCCAGTACAAGTATAATTGCAGAATTCGGTGTCGCGACTGCATCACCCAGACTCATTATGGAAGACACTGTCATATATATTCCACTGCAGGCTATGGTTACAGAAGAAGCTAAAAAAATCCCAGTAATTCATCTAATGATATTGAGACAATACCCACTAGGTCCGTCAATGGGGAAGAAATCTGGTAAATGCAAGAAGAAAGCACTAACAACACCACCACCGAAAGATGAAGAAATAGGGTCTGTGACTATGCTGCCACCTTAAATTCTGCCCAGAATAGATGATGCCCCTACGGTTAGAATTTCAAAGAATTCAAGGTTCCCACTAGTTGCACCATCAGTACCGACATGAGTTCGGGTAACACAAAACATACTCCCAAATATCAAGAATATGACCTTTTTCAATCATGACCTACAAAAATTTCCATATTTGGCAATGGATAAATATATGGTTATTCTCAAAGATACAGAGGATTTCCCAATGCACCTAGTTCAAATGGAGTGGGAAAGAGGATTAGACAAAGTAGGTTTACTATCATTGATGTACATGCCACATTTTGGTCGCAGTACAAAGGTGAATGCATGTGTTAAACAACTTTTAATGTCATTTCATGGTGGATTTATATGGCTCAACTAGAAGGTTCTTATGGATATTGAGCTTATAACAACGATTACAGGGATCCTACTTGCTCGCCTAGAACCAACACCATTTTTCTCCAGAAAAGAGAAAGATAATACAATGATGAACAAGTTAAAATACAAGTATGACCTGACCAGAGATACCAGAGTTTTTTTATTGCCTCTATCAATGGCCACACTGTTTGGTTCACCGCCAAGGATCTAGTTAGAAAATTGGTGTCAAATATGATATCGAACCAGTGCACCGCAGGGATGATTATTGCTGAAGAGTTACGTGCAGTCGATTTTCAACTCAATTGGTCGCAATATCTACTCAATGATCTGTTAGCAGATGCAGAGGGAGAGAAAGATAAAGGTAGGGAATTTCATTATTTGTGGCTACTTATTTTGATTTTTTTTGTTGCATGGGCAGAATCGACAAACTAATAGGTGGTATATGTGCCCATTACATGTAGAAGCACTTGATACCAGAATCTCTGGTTTGAGAAATATTTGAAGTAGAGAGAAAAAGACAACAACATAGAATTATTTTTTCATGGAGAGGCACTATGATATCATGTTAGACATCAGGACAAACTTACTAAGAAAAGCGTTCAACTGTTTTGAAATATTGTCAAATTTACAATCAGGTCCCATCATATCCTGCTGTAGCCACAACTAGACCCACAATGCCAATGGATTTTCACATAGTATCAATTATCATATGAAGAAGTTGAGGCAATTGTCCAATATTGGCCGAAAGAATGGCGAGTCCTTGTCTCAGATGATCAATTATCTCTAGATGAAGAGGAGTGAAAGGATGATCCACCGGCACAGAAGGATGGGGGAGAGGGAGAAAACCCATTAGAGGAAAACCCAGACAATATCCAGAATGATTCAAGCATGTCTCCAATAGACCCAGGACTAGGAAATAAGAGGAAGCATACAAAGCATCCGGAGATAAGGCATAAGAAAAGGAAAGCTAATAGATTAGCAGTAACTGTCGACATTACCAGTGAAGATTATACCCTTCTTACAGACGCAATGGGAGAAAAAGCCACCCAAATCCTTCAAAAGATGGATGAGCACCAAAAAAAGCTCACAAGTAGTATTAAATACTTATTACAGATTCTCTGCAATGTAGTAAAAGAAGTACGGGTAGCGGTCGATTATAGAACACAATTTCCAGTGTCGTAGGACTCAGCTGGCTCATCGGAAGAGCGACCGAATGATATGTCGATACCCATCCCACAAATAAAGACTCAACTGGTGGGAGAAGCACTCAACTTGGGGATAATAGAGATAAATTGTATGACCAAAAGTGTGGGCCATGTCACTATAGAATTATCCGCACTATCGTTGTATGAGGTATATGCCCTTCAGAATGTCGCAGTCATAGAAATGAAGGCCAGGGAAGGCGCAATAGTTAAGCACGTTAGAGCATCGAACAAGATTGTTAATAAGATGAAGAAAATAGTCAAGGTAATGGAGCAAAATGCCAAAACCTGGAAAGAGGACATGCACCGACTCAACACAATTGTCACACAAGCTTGCAACAATTTCACAGACGAAGGCATAACACAGGAGATGGTTGCAGAATCCAAGGTCTTTCAACTTGGATAAATAACAGAGCACCTCCTCAAAAAGGTCATAGAGTTGGAAGCACAAGTGGCACCCAGTACACCTCCAGAAGTATTGGAAGAAAGAAAGCAGTGACAAAGTCTGTGAAGAAGATCAAAGAGGCGGAGACACTCTGTGCCAAGGCAGTCGAGGAAGTTTCTTTAACATGGGAAGAACTGATCAACGATGAAGAGTTAGAGAAATTCATAGAGTAGTTATGCACTGCGCCGCATTGTGGAGACAGAGGTGACCCAGATGAAGAATGAAATGAAGAGGTTTCCCTTAGTAGAGAAAATGGCTAAGGCTGTCGAGATAAAGAAAGTACATCAACAAGTCACAACACCGTGAACACAATAGTAGAAGCGCACTGATAGGGTCACAGAATTACATGTAGAGGCAGAAAGAGTTACAGGTATTATTCAAACTATACACCAGAATGTGCAACAACTAGTAGATTCAACAAGACTTGCAATGTCGAAACACATCAGTTTTGACCTTGTGGAAAATTTGAAGAAGAAGGAAGCAGAAGTATGGGAGGAGAGGATGCAAATAGTGAAAATATTCCATGATTTTCAAAGTAAGGTCGTCACAATAGAAGTTTCATACTAGTGTGGCTCGAGATGAGCCACATGTGAGTGTTAGGGGAGATGGCCCAAGGAAAATATAGGTAGAATTCGACCAAAATTATGCTAGGGAATATGGAGATTCAGGTCGCACAATAGAAGATTTTTTGATGGAAAGAGGAGTTGAGACAAAAGAAACCGGGAAAGAGGGGCTGCGATAGAAGCTGTCGTGAAAGAGGATCTGTGACAAAAGCAGCCAGGAAAGAGGAGCTGCGATAGAAGCAGTCGTGGGAGAAGAGAGCACGATGGAAGAGAATAGTCATGACCAAAGAGAATAGCCACGACTGAAGAGAACAACCATGACAGAAGGAACCACGACAAAAGAAGAGTACACCGGTTGAAAAGGAAAACTCAAGTAATCATGGGTAATAATTCAGTTAGAATAGTGCATTCTTTGGGAATAAAACATGTTTGTATTTATGGGCCAATAGTGCCTAATGGCA
Source organism: Pseudotsuga menziesii (assembly GCA_001517045.1). Taxonomy (NCBI): domain Eukaryota; kingdom Viridiplantae; phylum Streptophyta; class Pinopsida; order Pinales; family Pinaceae; genus Pseudotsuga; species Pseudotsuga menziesii. The sequence goes on from LPNX010421896.1 coordinate 341,919, forward strand.
GTGTAACCGAATGTATGAGAATAGGAATGAAAACTTATCATCTAACATAATAGAGTCGATTGATTACGAAATGTAAGAGCCTGTAAAAGAGAGAACCCAAGTTGTGTGTGGGTTGGTATATGTCGGCTCCTGTCTATGTAGAATTGTAGAGAATAGAGTCTATCTAGGCTGTGTGCGGATCGATAGTAGAGAGAAGGAGAGGAAAACTTCAGAGATCTAATACTAGAGAGCATGAGAGGAGATAAGTCTATATATATTATAGAGAATATCTAGAACAGAGTCTGCAAGTTGAGTGCACAGACAAAAGGTTCCATATATTTCTCATGCCAGATGAAGAGAACCTTTGTGGTTTTTGACCAGATGGGTTTCCAAGTTAAATACAGTCACAATGTGTATTTAATGAAGATGTCCATGTTGAAAGAATGTATGCTGTGAATAAGTATGTATGAATAGATTGACTAGCATTTGTTTATGAATGAGTTTTAGATGCATAGTCTCATTGTTGATAGATAGAATATGTGCTAAAGCTTTATATGATTTTTGTAATATTTGCCATTGGATAAGTAGAGTAATATATTTAATGAACATAATAAGAATAGGAAACACACCCCCCAAATTTGGTTGAGAAATATAGTAAGGTTCCATGAAAGATGAAATCCACACCCAACTGTAGAAACCTGATTCTGGCAGTCACCCATAGAGATATCTTGGGTGATACTACATCTGCGTCGTAGGTGCTGCTAACTAAGATCTATTATGTCAGGTCAATATCTTGGGCTTTGTTTAAAAACAAATAAGGGTCTGAACTTGGGTCGAAAGAGGAAATGCCAACAAGAGGTGCATATTTTCCTCAAATCAACTCTACAAGTGATCTCAGCTGAAAAATTAAGGTTTTTCAATCAAACTCTAGGTCATCCTGAAGATGGTTCCAAAAGCATCCCTCAAATTAGTAAGTACTATATCCTATATTTCCATTTGAGGTTCTCATTCATCAAATATGATAAACTGTGCCAAGCTTGATGAAAAGATAGAAGGAGCATAGAATTTCAGAGCATGGAAGTATATAGTCATGCTCATTCTTGGAGAACATGACCTAGAGGGATACCTCAAAGAATAGGTCAAGGAACCATAGGGAGATGAGGCAAAGTACATGTAGAATAAGTATATGATTAAATCCACGTGGATCGTAGTTGATTCTACCAAGGATCATTTGATCCCCTGGATGTCTTCAAATAATACTCCAAAGGAAATGTTCGATGCACTGACAAGCAAATTTGAAGGAAAGAACATCAATAGAAGAATGATCTTGAGAAACCAAATCAAGGGTGTGAAGATACAAAAGGCATAAACTATGCAATCATACTTCTAAAGAGTATTTCAGATCAAAGAACAATTAGAATCCATTGGTGACATGGTAGAATAAGCGAAAGTTGTGATGACCACCTTAAATGGTCTTCCAAGAGAACGGGATTCCTTCACCAGAGGGATATGTCCTATAATAAATCTAACCAAGTTCATCAACCAATGGGAAGAGAGCGTACAAGAAGAAGGAAGGATATCAAATAGATAAGAGAAGCTAAATAAAGATGAAGAACAAGCTCTAACTACTCATACAAAGAATGAAAGAATCAAAAGGAAAGATCAAGGATCACCTCCTAGAAGATTACAATAATTCAAAAGAGGTAAGAAGTTTAAAAAGGACTACTCATCTTATGAATGTTACACATTGAATAAGTTAGGGCGTATCTCTAGTCATTTTCCACTTAATAAAGACAAGGTCAAGAATAAGAACAAGAAGTTCCATGCCCATGCAGCCGAAGATAATGAATGAGATGAAGAAAAGGTTAGAGAGAATGAAGACTCCAGTGAAGAATATGTATTAATTTAAGCCCTCACAAGATCAATCTCTCACATAAGTGACACTTGGATCATATATAGTGGTGCTTCCAAACATATGAGAGGTTACAAAGACTCTCTCTCATGTCTTACTTAGAAAGACTATCCACACAAGGTGCAACTTGGATATTATTATCAATATCCCTTCAAATGAATGGGAGAATCCTTTTAGAAGTTGAAATCTGGTAAGTCCATAAAAATTAAAGCAGTCTTATATGTCCTAGGCTTAACTAATTATCTTCTTTCTATATCAGCTTTAGACAAGAAAGGTTTCAAAGTTTCCTTTGTAGATGGCGAAGTTCTTATGTGGCCAAAAGGAAGGACAATAGATTATGCAATTGTAATAGGCGTTGAAGAAGGAGGAATCTACAAACTAAAGGGACACACAAATACAACTTTCACATCCAATACTATTAGTCCATGTGAACTATGGCATATAATACTTGCTCATGTGAACTACAAAGAATTTCCAATTGTGAGCAAGGTAATAACGGGTCTACCAGAAATCTAGATCATTCATCAACGAGTATGCAAAGGATGTGCTCAAGGAAATAATATCAAAAATCCATTTCCAAGTAGTAATAGTAAAGCACAAGGGATCTTGGGTATTGTCCACTCACATGTGTGCAAACCAATGTCAACTATTTCCTTAAGCGGGTATGTCTACTATGTCTCTTTTATTGATGACTGTTGGAGGAGCCTAAGTCGACTAAGCCGACTAGGTCCTTTAGTCGACTAATTGTAAATAATAGATTATGTCGACCTCAAAGGTCGTGTCAGTTAATTGAATCAACAAATAGTTATGTAACTGATTGTAAATCACATATTTAGGGTGTAGAGCCGGATACAAACTCAGTTTAGTTTTATGTATGAACCCACATGTGTTCTTGAATAATATAAGCTATTGTTATCCTATATACCATTGCTTGTCTCTTGTTATATCATTTTTAGATGAATATGTATACGTATCATTGGTAACCTTGCAATCTCATTGATTACAACATTGGTTCCGTTTCCAGTGGTACATGTATCGAGCAAAAATGACGATGACCTGATGATATCGGAGCAGGATATTAAGGATTGGTGGGAGCGTAAAATAATGAACTACCTGCAAAATTACTTTAGAAGAAACATGCTAACTATTTCTCAAGAAAAGGAGATTTTTTCCCTCAAACGCATGAAAAGTTTTTCGAATCCGTCCCCTATGCACTAAAGAAGCTCCTGGATGAGAAATTCAGTAGATGAGAAGGAATGCCAATTTTTCCAGAATCTAACCTGAGGAGGTGCATAAATTTGTCAGAGTAGTTTGAAAGAATTGCTAACGAATTTTGTGAGGAAAAATCTATCAAGGAATGAGTCTCTATTGATAACATTAAAGAGAGACTCTATAACGACCTCACCGAACAATTTCTCTGTTCGCTACCACTTTTTTTCAGATTCCTAATCGACAAAGGCACATGACACATTGTCAAACCTCGTCCATTGTTGCTAGCGACACCAAGTAACACAAACTGGGATGCAAAGAAAAAAGAGTGGGAAAATTTTGTCTAAGAGAGAGAGAGGTAGTACTTCCTCCCCAAATAACCAGTTGCACCCGGGATTTCTAAAATATTTCGAGTCGACAATGGGGGGTAGCTGATCATATTCTGAGTAAAGTAGAGAAATAATCGTCAACCATTGAAGAAAATACCAGGGCCAACAATGAAAAGTGAAAAAAAAAGGAAAAAAATAGAACAGTCACACACAAAATCACTCCATATATCCAGAAGTTAGAACGAGAAAATAGAAGAAAGAGGCAAGAAGAAATAAGGGAGCAGGCTACTGTACTCCTGCAAGAAAGAAAGGTGAGGATGGTGACATAATCAGAAGGAAATCCACCAAAGTTGAGTCGTGACCAACAAGAGGAGGGAATTGATGAAGAGATGTCACCCATGGAAGAAGACTTGTGGGTAGAGTGGGGTAGATCTCTCCAAGTAGACATACCTCAAAATATAATTCCGTATCCCCCGTCAAATCTTACTTAGAGTGCCCAAGTGTAGGACATTGTTCAAGAAGATCTAGGACTAGGAGTTGGCCAAGTAGGCATGTGGATTCAACATGATGATGAAGGAAATAATGTTGACCATATTTTGATTCATCGACCATAGGAAGGGAATTGGGTCACTTTTTAGCCCTATTCTTTCAAATGTAGTTTTCATCTACTTAGATCATGAAGGAGCACCCCCAACCAATTCCAACTTAAGATAAATCACCAAAACATTCTGTATCACCAGTAAGAGAAGTACCCCAGCTTGAACAAAATTTTACTTGGGTATCGATAGAAGCAACCAACATTAACTGACTTCTAGTTGACAGTGAACTGACCGATACATAAAGCATTACCGACGAAAACTAAACTTTCGTTGAAAATAGCTATGAAAAAAGATTAGTCACGGGAAGTGACCCACCACCACCACCAACAGAAGAAGATGCAGAAATTGTAAATATGACACATGTAACCGCTCATACCCCCCTCTATGAGGGAGACAAAGACCCAAAGCGACATTGGTTTTTCTGCGAGTCAATATGGGAGGCCAACACCATCTCCAACGAAGTTCGTCAAATGGCACAGTTTGTTGGTTCTCTTCAAAAACGAGAACTCACTTGGTACATGACCTACATAGAGAAAACAACAAACGCAACAAAAGGTCAAATCAAGCAACCATTTATCTCTTTCTTTAAAACTCTTGACACAAAGCATCTTGCCACTAAAAAGTTAAAAACCACCGCTCAGAAGCCGACCAAAACAGTTCGAGAATATGATAAAATATTTAAGGACTTGCTGAGCCAATTAGATTATAATATTGATGAATAATTATTAATTCAGTGGTTTGTATCAGGATTACTACAGAAAATTTGAATGCATATTCGGTTAGACACATTTAATACATATGAAGATGCACTAACAAAAGCATTGCGGATCGAAATGGATAAGGATTATCTTATAACTCTTGTTAATTGACGTATTGAGGAACAAATTGAAAATATGAAAAAAATAATATGAGAAACAACCATCCAAGGAAATGATGTCTGATGTACCAAATGCTCAACGGGTGGTCATACAAAAGACTTTTTTTGACAAGATGATCGTCGATAGGATATCTAGTTCGTTCAATCGAAATTTTTTTGCGACATCTTCAAGTAGCATGACTTACACACGACAAAGGATTGCATGTATAATATGAAAAATGAACAAGCTCACCAGTGTGCAATTTGTGAAGTCAAGATCCATTTGACAACAGAGTTCCAACTAAATTTGAAAAATTGACAGAATTACCAAGTGGTGTATTAGACCAATGTTGTGAGTCAAAACAATAACATTGACAACAATGAGAGAAATGGAAATAACAACCAAACGACAGGAACAACTATCAAAGGTATGATGGCTGTAGATACGAGTGCCAGAATGTCAAATCTAATCGATGAGGAGGATTTCAAGGTCATGGGTGATATTTTGGAAATTGGGAAAACCCAATGCATTGGCCCATCCAGTGACATACATGTCTTAATGAGGGGCATAGACATGCGGGTTATCCGTACAAAGACCGAGTTAATTTAAAATTTTGTACAAGTTGTGGAGTAGGCGATCACTCTCAGGAGGATTTTCCTACTAGGCTCGAAAAGATAAATAATAAAAGGAACGTTAATGTCTTGTCTTTTGGTAAAAAATATGATGTTGTTCAAACTAAGAATCTGCAAATTTTAACTCGACAAGGAATAAAAATTGGCATTGATAATCCACAAATCCGTAAAATAAAAATCAAAGAAGACTATCCTAACCCTGCTGAACAAAAACGATTGTAAAACCTAGATTAAATGAATCCACCATATATATAAAATTAGCTAACCAAGGACTAATCAAACCTATTGGGGTCTGGAAAAATGTCGGCACGACCATTAAAGGTATCTCTACTTTGAAATCATTAACCCTAAGGAAGGATCCAGTTCCTTCCAGGTTCTAGTAGGTCGACCATGGGGATGAAAAATGAAAGCATCCATATCACTAGATAAAGAAAGAATTAAACTTGAAGGCAATGGACAGAAAGACGTCATTCCAATTCATCCATCCTAAGGAGAACCTTGGACAGAACCCATCGATGAATATGTTGGTGTTTGACATTTATATCCAATACAAAACAATGAAGATTATACCGAACCTAATGCATATGGATAACTCCACATTGGGAACTCTGATTCGATCAGATATAACTCGAACGCAGAGCTGTATGATTGGGAACTAGAAAATTATGAATTACAAGTGCGAGAATGATGGAATATCCAAGCTATTCCTAAAAAGAAAACCCGACAGTGATTTTTGTGACTACAATCCCAAATATATTTGAATGGAAAATTAGAGAATACCCAACCTTAGCACCAGTAAGGAACGAATCATCAACCCAACCACCATTGAGGTACAAAGAACGAGAATCACCATCACTCCATCTTGAGCAAGTTTATAAAACTATAGGTGAACAAGGGCAACTCCAGATTATGGTTGAAACATTTACATGTCAATTTGCTCGATGGTGGGATACATAGCAGTCGAGATTAGGAGAAATGTTCACATGGAATGAACTTAAAGAAAAATTTCTTAATGACTTCAAATTCTCATCTTAGGATTAATTATTGGTTGAAGCGTCTAAACAGATAAAAACTTTCCTACAACCATCCGACAACAAAATAGCAATAGAGAATCGACCTAGCCGACATAATACTATGTGTCACAATATCTGGTTAACCGAAATACATCATTTGACAAGACTTTGACTAGAAATGAAAAATACAAAAGGGAAAAGTTTCAAATGGAAAACTGACCACCCAGAAATCTCAAAACCAATTAGAACAATATTTAAAATTCAAACAATAGAAAAGGAAGACCCCGAAAGATTGACAACGGAAGAATTTCCGCCAACATTTTTACAGTTCAAAGAAGGTAGTCGATAGATCAACGAAAGTAAATATCTAGAATGGATGGACGCAAAAGTTAGGATAAAAGATGTCAATATATACAATGATGATAGGCCTAAAATCCCAAAGATTGACGACTAGTGGAATGAATAATAAATGACAAAAATCATCAACTTATAAAAATAATTTTAGGATGTTTTTGATCGAGATTATAAATATCGAAAAGGACTTATTCAAGAAATGGGTGAAATGAAAATCAATATAAAACCCAAGAAAAAACCAATAAAGAAAAGGCAATATAAACTCGTGCACAAATACAAAGAAACAATAAAGAAATAAATCGATTGCATGCTTGCAACTGGAATCATTTACCCTATTAATTAGTCAAAATGGGAAAGTCCAATGGTAGTTCAACCATAGAAACGCAACCTGACACAACTAAGAATCTATGTCTACTTTCGAGAACTCAACAAAGTTATTCTTTCAGACCCATTTTCGACCCCTTTTGCGGATGAAATACTTAATGAAGTTGCATGCCATGAATTTTATTTGTTTACAGACAGATTTTTAAGATATAACTAAGTACCCATTGCTAAAGAATATCAAAAGAAGACGAATTTTGTTTTGGAATTTGGATCATTCGCATAGAAATTCATGCCATTTGGATTGAAAAAATACCCAGTTGTATTCTCCAGAATTGTTGTCAAAGAATTTCAGGAATATATCTACAAAACAATGGTTGTATATTTTGACGATTGGACAATCTACTCTATGATGAAAAACCAGTGTAAATTGCTAAGACTTATGCTAGAAAGGTGTTGGCAAATCCAACTATCTCTCAATATCAAAAAGTGTATATTTGTAACTCCAATAGGAATCCTATTAGGACATGTAGTACGCAAGGAAGGAATTAAAGTTGGCTATGCAAAAATTAAAATTATTCTCGACCTAAAACCACCAGTAAATCCTAAACAAGTTAGAGTTTTACTTGAACATACAAGATTTATAGAAAATTCATTCGACATTATTCTAAAATGACTTACCCATTAGAGGAACTACTAAAAGAAAATCAGGAATACGAGTGGACCAACGAATGCATTGAATCATTTGACATATTAATGAAAAAATTAGTCGAAGCACCCATACTACAATTTCCAAATTGGTCCATCAAATTTCATGTACATATCGATGCGTCTGGAATGGCAATCAGAGCAATTCTAACTCAAATTGGAGATGATGGAATGGATCATCCAAACGCATACAATAGTAGAAAATTAAACAAAGCTGAGAGGAATTACTCGACAACAAAAAGAAAATCACTTGGAATGGTATTCACACTTCAAAAATATTGACATTATTTACTCGCTAATCCATTTGTCTTCTACACAGACCACCAGGCATTAAAATATTTAGTAAATAAATTGATACATCATGGAATAATTTGTCGATGGTTCAATATTATTTCAAGAATTCAATTTTGAAGTCATAGTTCGACCAGGAAAAGCAAATGTCAGACCTGACCACTTGTCGAGAATCGACACAGGTGAGGAACCGACCGGAATTGAAGACGACCTACCAGATGCTCATTTATTTCGAATCAAAGTTGTATATTTCAACTTATCAGAAATTGCTCAATTCCTAGAGGAAGGCCAAGCGCCAGAAAGGATGAGTGCTAAGAAGAAGAATATCCTAGCGATGAAAGCTGCACCTTACACCATAGTAAACAGATTTCTTTACAAACTTGGATTAGACGATGCCTTACGCCAATGTGTTCTCGACAACAAAAGAGAAAGTATAATCAATGAAGCACACTATGACCCAACACGAGTACATTTTTAGTCTGACACGACATCCATAAAAATCCAACAGTCGGGGTTATGGTGGTCGACTATACACCGGGATTATCGAGAATTCGTGAACAAATGTGACCAATGCCAACGACTAGGTTGGCCTCTACCAAGCACATAAATGCCTTTAATATCGGTAAATCCAAGCTTAACATTTGAAATATGGGAAATTGATATTATAGGACCATTTTCAATACCATCTAGACAAACAAGAGTGTGATATATTATTACAATAGTCGAATATGTCACCAAATGGGCAGAAGCAAAACTAGTTGAGTCATGCTCAAGTGAGATAGCCGCAAAATATATATATGAGAACATCGTCACATGATTTGGGTCTCCTTTAACCCTGATAAGTGATTAAGGGTCACATTTTGTAAACAAAACAATCACATCTCTGACAAAACAATTCACGATCGATCATATGAAAAGTACAATGTATCATCCTCAATCCAATAGTGCAATTGAAGCTTTTAACAAAAAATTAACTAGAGGATTAACAAATATATGTAATGCCTATAAAGATGACTGGGATGACAAGATACCTGCCATTTTATGGGCATACAGAATGGCATACAAACATTTGATAGGTCAAACACCATTTCGACTTGTTTATGGACAGGAAGCAATCATACTATTACATTTTCGACAACAGACTCCTCTGATTGCCGAAATATTACACATCTATGTTGAAAATTCCAGAAAAAAAATATTAATGCAATTATCCAAACTTGAAGAGCACCGATTAATAGCAATACAACACTAAGAAATCCAAAAACAATAATAAAAATCTTGGCACAATCGAAATACCAAAAACAAAAACTTGTCGGTTGGAGACCTTGCGTTACAATACAATAGTCGAGTAAAAGGAAAACCTAAGAAACTACACACCGAGTGGATGGGTCCATATATTGTAGAAGAGATGAACACTAACGGATGAGGCCTACTAAAAACACTACAAGGAAACGTGTTTCGAAAATTGGTTAATGGGGCCCAGATAAAATGATATAAAGCTTAAAAAGAAAACTATAAAAACCTAAAACAAACAAAAGAAACAAAATATGAAAAGAACCAGTATGACAGGAACTTGGATCAATTATGAAGCAGTAAAACACAATTTGGGAGACACAATTATCGACACGAGCAGAGCAGGCACGAGGAATTTTGACCACCTCGACATCACAGACATCATCAAAATCCATAAATACACTGACATAAAGAAGAGAAAACAGTCCAATCATGTCATCATGAACACTGACACCTTGAGCACAAAAGTCGGCATGCCTCAAAAGAAACATTGACGAACCATCCTTTACAGTCAATTCTGCCATTAATACCACAATTAATACCTCCATCCACTACACCTTCTCCCACTCCAACCAATCCTGCCATAAACACCACATTAGAAGAGACTTGGATATCATTCTGTCGAGAGCTTGAACACCATAGAAACCGAACTCCATAGCACAATTTCACCCCTTTTGAACTAGAACACCCGACTAAAAAAATGGCACCAGTTCCGTGACAAGAAAACTCAAATAGTTGGGAAAATCCAACACACCACTAAAGACTGATTACATAACATTCGTAATGCCAAAGTGGTTGAAAAACCATGGAAGAGGATTTGGAAAGAAATCAAGGAATGGGGAACCAGAAAACATGGTAAATGGATAGATGATGCTTAGATATTAAGTGCTAGCACAATCCTGGGTTACATGAATGCACCACTGATGGATAGTTTCGTAGGAACAAAATAAATTATCGCAAAATTCATCATCAACATATATCATAATGGAAAATTCTATTTCAACACACCTGTCGAAATTAATGGAGACTTAATCTACAAGATTACCATATTATCAAACAGGAGAGAACCTATACCTACTCGCTTAATTCAGGGCCTAGTCGAATAACTAACAGGTAGAACAACATGAAAAAATTCAAGAGGAATAATAATCAGTCAAATTATCTATGACACACCAAAGATAGATTCCAAAATTATCTCCATGGATCTGACAAGGACGTGAAGAGGTTTCGACCTCAAGCTCAAGATGCTCGACGCAATACAAAATGTGTCGACAATAGGGAAGTTATATCGCTAGGATGATCACCTAGCTGAGATACTTAAGCATATATGCGTCAAATTCCAAGAGGACGATGCCTAGATTTGGTTTACCTCATTGTTAATCTGGATTTCTATGTGCCATCTTCGACCAGTTAGAGATAAGTATTTTACTCCGCCAAATTGATTAGCCATGTGGAACTTCAAATCCTTCACCCTGAATGGTTGTCGACTGGGAGCAACGACAACAAAAATATGGTTAGATACATGGTTTCAAGCATTAAAGATCAAAACTGCTCAATGAAGGGTACCTCAGAATATCCGACGTAGTATACCATCGACATCACACATCCAACTTGAGTTGGAGCACAAGTCGGTTTGGTACTTACAAGGTGCTAAGGGTACCACAAGAGAACTTGTAACATCCCTTAAATTCATATTTTTTTTTTCTCCATTTACCAGGTGTAACATTTAAATTACTAGGAATGAATTCCAAGAGATATTATACTTCATGATTCTTCTGTCATAATGCTAATGGATTTATTAACTAACTGCAAGAGTTATGTGCCTACGTTAGTTTTTATCATTAGCATGCTTTATTTTATGAACTCTTGTCAAAATTACGTCATGCATTATGGTTGAAATTACTTTGTGACAATAACTGTCTTTAAGACTCTGTTGAGATTGTTTGTTGTTTTTCTTCAGTTTGGTTCTACTTTTGAGCTGTTAATGGGATAGGTCATGGTATTACTTAGTCTTTACGATTAATGCATGAACCTTTGATTTTACCTTTTGTAGGTGGATGAGATCACCCCGAAAAACAAATTGCTAAATGACCAAAATATAAGATATAAAGACGCAAGTGATAAAGAGAAGGTGGTCGCATTGCTTTGGGAAACTTAAACCTTAACCTAGTTTGGTGTTCATGATACATACAAAACCTTATCTATATTTAACAAGCAAAGTCCTAACCAAAGCATACTATAAGCCTAGACTATAACATGCACCTTGAAATATCTTAGGCTCAAAATAAGACATAGTAAAAGAAACTATGATATACCATATGCTATAAGACTCCAATGGAGGGAATACTATGTATATGAGTTATGAAAATATCCGCATAAACCTTCGTGGTGAACCATGCAAGGTGCTTAAACATTACAACGATACGATGGTTGACCTGGAAAGTAAAACAATGATGGTGATGGCAAAAGGCAAAGGACAAGAACTAAATTCATTCCCTTTCGGACCATGTTATGGCAATAAAAACTCTAGCTGGCGGCAATAATGCATGGTGCAAAACCCTAGGGGTTTAATGCACCTTGGAGGACGCATTTGTCATTTTGATGGGGTTTCATTTACTGTTAGTTGTTTTTACACTATTGCACTTGGACTTCGGCTATTTGATCTCACTCTTCCTTCGTCTGTGAAACAAGATGGAGGAGCTCTAAAACTTGATCCTCAACATCCTCCGAACATGACTAAGATTGATTCATTTGTTGATGGAGTATGTAGTCCTCATTTTGGTGGTGATTAGGTGAATATGAATGCCATGAAAGTATTTAAAATTACCTGCATTTTCATTATTTGTTTTCTCTTTTTGCACCAGGTTTTAAAAGAAAACTATGGTTTAACTCCCATAATAACTTATGTGTGCAGAATGAATCTTTGCAATGAGGGTGTGGGTTGAACACTGGCCAAGAAGACCCTTTTTAACCGGTAAGACCCATGTCTTTACCTTGCATGGCTATGTGGAACCAAAATTGGTCTCGTGGTGTGTATATCATTGGGGTTTCAACACTGTGTCGGTTCATTGATGTGAAAGTGATACATTTGCTTTGGTATAATATGAACTGGTTACTATAAAGAAAATTTTCCCATCCTCTATGGAGTCATATGACTATGCCACTTTTATGATGTTGGAAGTATCTATGTTTTGACTTCTGCGATTTAATCTTGATATTGTAAATATTTTTAGTTTTGTATAACCCGTGAGGGCTTCGTAACTTAATTTAATTTACAGTGCACATTTCTGCAAGATTGTACTTTGGCTGTGAGATTTTTCCTTGTAGTAATAGTTTTTGGGCTATAAATCCACTGTAGCAACTTTGTTTTGATAATATAAAAGTTATATTTGTAACAACCCGTGATGGTTTGTATAAATTCCTTATTTTTTTCATCAAACTAGGTGCTGCATTTGTGATGCCTTTGTTTTTGTTTTTCCAAACCTTCATTTCGTTTACATGTTGTAATGCTATTAAATAAATGGTGAATCAGTGAGGCATTTGTGAAAGAACTTGATAATGTTGATAGCTTACAGGGTTGTTTTACTGTTCACAATTTTGTTTTGTGATTTACAACAGTAGTTAACCTAAAAGATTACGACTGTGGCGTATTTTCCCTATAATGTAAGTTTTGGGGAAAGGACCGTAAGATCTCTATTAAAGATAGTTATTGTTTAAACCTTCCAATACTGCGACATCATTGCGATTGTGTAAAAGTGCCCTAAACTTGTTTATCAGTCTTACTTATCGTTTTATAGTTTGTATAATAATTATGGCTAGGAGGCCCTTTCCGTCATGAATACTTTGGAGAAGAGAGCCGTAAGGCCTCTATCAACTGATTTTGGATATTATTTAAAACTAGCAGAGTATGGAGTTATGTGTCAAGATTTGTATTTTAAGAGAAACAATGTACCCCTAAGGCTTCTACAATCATCTCTGGTTTTGTATAAGGGTTTGATGTAGTTATGACTCTGTGAGAGTTAAATATGTAATCCCTTCTTTTATTTAGATTATTTATGAAGTAGATTTTTTTTCTGTAAGCACAATGCTGCAGATAACAACGCCTACTTGGCTTGTAGCCTGTAACTAGTGCTATGGTCTGTCGATAATCTTGATTTAGTGTTATTAGTTTGTTTTAAGAAACTGGCTGATTTGTTTTAGAAAAACTTTGTGGAACCTAACTCAGTTAATGTTTATAATTTGAATTATTAAAAAATTCTTCTTTACTGAATCTATGGTTTGACGAAGGAGCCATAACTCAGACTTACTGTAAAAGGATAACTATATCTAAACATTGGATTTATTATAAATTATTAAAATTGTTTCTATAGAAGCTTAATTTCTATTATTGGTTCAAACCCCAATTAGTTTTACAGAGCTATTGATAAGTTCTAACCCTAATACAAGCTATTAGTCTACTGTAATAATATTTTAATATTTTTATATCTATAAATCCTTGTATTTAAAATACCTATATTATGGTAATCTCTATATCAATTATGAAATATATATTAACTTATGTGATAGTTCTCATAAGGTGTTTTCGAAGGTCTTTACTAAGATAAATAATTGTTAGTTCTTTTAAGACCTAGATTACCAATGGAATACACAAATAGAATTAAAGAGAACTAAGGTAGATTGTAATGCCCCGGTTTTAACCCCGCTTGCATTAAAGTACATAGGATACATATGTTGTAAATAATCTTGGTGCGGAGCTAAAGGCTAAGGCCCCACCATAGATTTGGTTATGTTGTGTTTCTGATTAGGAATGGTCACCGATGGTATATCGGGACATGTGGCATATATTTAATTGTGGCATCATGTAAACACGCATTTTAATTAAATAACCCAACCAACTATGTTCGCAGCAACTAAATTGAGAAGGGGCATGATTCCAAAGGATAAGGAAACGAGAATGTGGAACATTGAGTCACATGGGAAAACTATGTGTCACCACCTCCCTTGGTTATTTCCTTTTTGTTAGTTGAGGCAGCGATTGGCTGGCAGGAAGACCACTAACATGCTCATGCTTGCTCTCCTCTCCACGACGTAGGGACCGTTCTGCCCACTCCCTCGGATCATGGCTGTTCATCTTCCTCATGCAGGACGGGGGATATAATGTTTTACCATCCATTGTGTGGGGGTTCGCCTCCTCTCTCTAACGCTAATTGTCAGTCTGTAATTCTGTTCTTTCCATCCACATAGAGAACCAACTTCTGCCTCCATGCATTGGACTGTGTATTGTTTTCATCCATCATAGCAGATCGCATCGGAAATTATTGGGATTTTTCCCACTGATTGATGAGAGCGGTTTTCCCCACACATTATTGACTAAGTTACCTACAATGCGGCATTGGTAGAAGATCAGGGTGATCTTTCCTGTGAATCCACGCTGAGCTGTGAATGTTGGCCGTGTCTTTTTAACCATTTTCTGGTCTGTGTAAGTCTCACAGCGATGGTATTGAAGATTGGTTTGCTGTGGGACCATGTGAGTGTGTTAGCTAATGTTTTCCACGATGGCTTGACTATGTTTTTCCCTGTAAATTCTTGAATAGCTGTTTGGCTGCTTGCATGCAGTGGATTTGTCCCCGAACTATTTTGGGTTGGTGAATGAGGGCCTGAGGTGCTTGATAAACCTAGTGGGTTGAGAACCACATAGACAGAGCTACTGAGCTAGATTTCTTCTCCACAACCCCTGAAGAGCACTGGAGGGAAGATCAAGGTCTGAGGGACTGCGTTGTAGAGAAGGGACTGACTTCCTTGTGTTGGGTGTGTGTGGGTGTTCTAGAATCTAGGCTGGTTCTGATGTTGGTTTCTGCAGCTCTTCAGTCAGCTCACCAGCTTAGCATTAGCCTTTCCCAGCTCTTGGATGGCCTGATAAACCCAACTCTGTTGGCTTGGCTGATCTGCTGTTCGCCTGATAAAACCAACCGTGTTGGCTTGCCTGAACTATGTACCCTTGTGGTGTTGTTACCCTTGGCTATGTGTAAGCCTGTTAGTTCCTTATTCCTTGGGGAGTCATGCCCGGCTCGGGGGTGGAAACATTGCTGAGAGATTTAGGAGCGTGCTAGCCTATGGTTGGGTGGAACGTTGCAGCGACATAGCTGGTTGCGGAACGAGTTCTTTATAAGATAAGTAATCTTGTCTATTTTACTTCTGCAATCCTATTTACTGTTAATGATCATGATGAACATGTTGAATGCTTGTATGAATGTATGTTACTTCCGCTGTGTATGATAAATAATCATGTATGCATGTTTTAGTTCAAAGCATTCTGTTTCAACATTTCACCATTTTATGAATGTACATGTTCATGGGGATTTTAGCCCGGATGGTTAACACCATGGTAGCGTCCTCTTCGTCGGTCGAAGGGTTGGGGACGTTACATAGATGTACTTTAAAATACCAAGAACAAGAAGAATATCGTGTAATTCTAAAACTAGTTTAACAGATTAACTTCAACTATTTTTTTTAGATTCCTTTTCTTTAGAAATAATAAAACTCTGTAGCTGATAACCTATTCATAAGCACATTTCAGATAGGAAATACATATAAGAAAATAAAAAGATAAGTAGTTTCTCTAACAAATTCCAGATCTAGAATATCTAACATAACCAATCATTCCATTAAGGTTACTGAACATAATTCAAACAAATATACAGATTCAGAATTTAAATAATAGTCGAAACTGGATGATATGCAGTAAAGGGGACAAGCACCCAAAGGAGACTGTTCCACCCAACCTTCTCCTGAAGTAGCCAACAAAGTACTTGCTTAGAACCCCCGAGCCTGTTCACTGAACCACTAGGACGGATATATCTGAATATAGCCCACACAACAAACTTGTTGCAACTTAGCACTCTGAGAGTAGACTTATCTCAGCAAATCACTTTAGCTATCCCCTCATCAAATTCCTTGTGTTCCTGAATTTTCAGTTTGCAATAGTCACAAGGTTCATTCACTTAGAAATCAGAATGATTGGTGAGCCTCCAACTCAATTGATGGTTTATATAATATTGCCTAGGTCTTTGGTTTAGTTTTTAAATTTAATGAGCCTCCAACTCAGTTTCCCCCTCTCAGGGGCATAACCACATTTTTAGGGATTATGCTTCCTGCAACAACTAGAAAGTGAAATGCTAGTGCTTCTAGTTGTCAACCAGCCTTTTACAACTGCTCATTCCTCTTAGTGGGTCAGTGAACACTCATTTAACAGTATCCCTTGGATAGGTGTCTCTTCTTATTAATTATTAAAAATAAACAATTCTTCAATTACAGTCATCCTTGACTAGCTTGGTCATAAAACTTTAGAATATATTTAACATAATGTTTTTCTGAAATAAATAATAAATGTTTATTTTTCAATTCTTGGTATGTTACAAACACCCCCCATTAAGCTCAACATCGTCTTGGATGTTACTTAAGTTATTCTAAGTCTTCTTGGAAAAGAGCCGGATATTCCACTCGCATATCGCTCTCCAATTCCCACTGGAGAAAAATTTCCCTCTTGTTGAGAATACAGTTCGATTCCACTAGAAAATCTCCTTTTGGCTCTACCTGAATCACATTCCAGTAAATCACATGAGTAGCATCATGTACATACTTTTTCAAAATAGAAACATGAAAGACATTATGTATTCTAAGATTAGCTGGCAAAGCTAATTGATATGCCACTGGCCCCACTCTTGCCAATATTTCAAACAGTCCACAATACCTCGGTGCTAATTTAGCACAACTCCCTAGTTTAAAAGAGCTCTTTCTGGGTTTTACCTTAACAAAAACATTCTCACCCACTTGGAATTCTTTCAGAGTTCCTTTAAGGTCGGCATGAATCTTTTGTCTGTCCTGAGCATTTTTCAAATTGCTTTGTACCCGTTTCACTGTTAGTTCCAGTTATTTTAACAAGTCAGGTCCTAACATCAAACGATCAACTGGATTACTCCGTGTAATAGGAGTGTTACATTTTCTACCATATAATATTTCAAAAGGACTAAGCTTCGGTGAAGCTTGATAATGGTTATTATAAGCAAATTCAACTAAGTGCAAATAATCTTCCCACTTCTTAGGATAATCTCTAACATGCATTCGTAACATATCTTCTAGTACTTGATTGACTCTTTTTGTTTGTCCATCCGTTTGCGGATGATCAGCAGTACTGAAATTCATTTTAGTATCTATTCCTTTAAATAAAGATTTACAAAAATTACCAATTATTTTAGGATTCGTGTCAGAAATTATTGCCTTTAGAATTCCATGCAATCGAAATATTTCTTTCATAAAGATGTCAGCAATGTTAGCAACTTTATAAGTTGTTTTAATGGGTATAAAGTTTGCTGCCTTACTTAGTTTATCCACAACTACCATTATTGAATCATTTTGTTTCTGGTTTTAGGTAAGCCTGTTACAAAATCAAGACTGATGACTTCCCATTTCCAATTTGGAATTGGTAATGGTTGTAAAAGATCTGTTGGGTGTTGATGTTCACCTTTAACTTGCTGACATTCTATACACCTAGCTAAAAATTCAGCAACTTCATTTTTCATATTAGGCCAAAAATACTCTTTTCTTAACATGGTTATCATCTTTTGATACCCGAGATGTCCAGAATAAGGACTTTTGAGCACTTCATTCAAAATCAACAGTTTAACTTCTGGTATATTTGGCACATAAAGTCTGTTTTTATACATGATTAGACCTTTTTCATTAAAACTATAATTTGTAATTATATTTTCAGATACATTCTGAGTTAGTTTTTCTTTTAAACTTTGGTATTCTTGGTCCAACTTTATTCCTTCTTCCAATTTATCTTCTAAATAAGTTTTGTAACTGCTAATGGCAGCTACAAAACTTGTTAGTGTATTTCTGCTTAAGGAATCAACCACTTTATTTTCTTTCCTTTTAATGTGTTTGATTTCAAAATCATACTCACTAAGGAAATATAGCCATATAACTCGCCTCGTGTTTAGATTTTGCTGATCAAACAGATATTTTAGGATTATGTTATCAGACATTAGCAAAAATATTTTACCTATTAGGTGATGGCGCCACATTTTTAAAGCATGGATTATGGCAACCAGTTCTAAGTCATAAGTTGCGTAATTATTTTCGGGAGTTTTTAACTTCCTTGATTCATACACAATTACATGATCCTCTTGTGTCACTACTCCACCCAAACCTTCGTTGCATGTATCAGTGCATATGACATAAATATTTGTCTGGGTCTGCTATCTTTAGAATGGGTGCAGTGGTTAATAATCCTTTTAATTTATTAAAATTGTTTTCACATTTCTGATCCCAAACAAATTTCTTACTTTTTTTCTTCTTCTATAATGATGTTATAGGATTTGCAATTTTTGAAAATTCTTAGATAAATTTTGTGTAATAACCTATTATTCCCATAAAGGATCATACATTAGTTACGTCCTTAGGGATAGGCCAATCAATTATTGCTTTTTATTTTATCCGGGTCTACCGATATCCCTTCTTCGGATATTACGTGCCCTAGATATTGTATATTATCTTTAGAAAATTCACATTTGCTGAACTTAGCATATAGATGATGTTCTCTTAACACTTATAGTATTGTCTGCATGTGTTCATTGTGTTCTTATTTTGTTTTAGAATAAATTAATATGTCGACTATAAATACGACTACAAAATTTTCCAAGTATTTACTTCAAACGTTGTTCATTAAGAACATGAAGGTTGCTGGAGTGTTATTTATCCCAAAGGGCATAACCACAAACTAATAGTGCTCATATCTAGTCCTGAAAGTAGTTTTAAAGATATCTTCCTCTTTAATTCTGACTTGGTGATACCCAGATCTTAAGTCGATGTTTGAAAATATCGTCGGTTCGTATATCTGATCAAACATATCATCAATGCGTGGTAGAGGATACCTATTCTTAATTGTCATTTTATTAAGTTGACGGTAGTCTATACATAGACGCAAAGTATCACCTTTCTTTTTAACAAAAAGGATCAGTGCTCCCCAAGGGGATACACTTGGTCTTACATAGTTTTTGTCTATTAATTATTGTAATTGTTATTTTAATTCGTTAATCTCCAAGATGTTCATTCGATAGGGAGCCTTCAAATTAGGTACCTCTCTTGGGACTAATTCGATTGTAAAATCCAGATCTCTCTTGAGAGGTAATCCTGAATTTTTTTTTGGGAATACATCTGCGAAATCTTGTAGGATCGGAATATCCTCAAATCCTGGCTTATCTTCTTTACCAATCTGTTCATTATTTATTATGTGTTTAGCAAAGAATTTACAAGCCTTTCTTACAACCTTTTTCATCTGTAAGGCTGAGATTTGTCTAATAGACATTTTCATAGGTATTCATGTGACTGTAATTCTTTCTACTTCATTATTTAAACAAGTAAAAGTTTTTTGAAAACAATTTACAATTACTTGGTGTTTTTCCAGCCAATCCATTCCTATTAGGACATCATAAGATCCTAATGGTAACACATTTAACTTGACCTGAGTTGAATCAAAAGAAAATTACAAATTTCAACATAATTGACTACTTTTCTTTTAGTTCTTGTAGGTAACTGGACTAGCTAGGATTTTTCAAACTTTTTTAAAGATAAATTGCACTTTTCCAGTATGCTAGGAGATATATAACTTAAACTAGCACCTGGATCAATCAAGATGGAAATAGACTAGTTTTGTATCATACCTTGCACTTCCATCATGGAAGCAACCACTTATACTATGAAACAAGAACTTTATACTAAGAACGAGAACTCTAGCCATAAAAACGATGATTTTTGCATAAAAAACACCAAAAATACCCCCCAAATAGAAAAGTGTTGATACCGGTATACACGTTTTTTTTTTCGGGGTAGAAAATAGAGCCATGGTCTAAATATCCCATAGCGTTGTGTAGAAAAACTTTGAAATCAACCCCTAAATTGGAAAAAAGATTTTTTTCTTCAAGAAATAAATTACCACTTTTTTTAAACTTGCATATTAAACAAAAACAAATATTTCATAAATATTTTCATGACTCTAACCATATAAAATCAAAGAAATTATGATGTAATTCATAATGAAATCATATATTAGACCCTAAAAGAACAAACTATTTATATAAATTATAAAAAAATCCTTTGGAGTTTCAATAACAAACATCATACTAATAAAAAACATCTAAAATGTTTCATTCGAAATTATTCAAACCCGTCCATGGATTTTAACACCCCATCAGAATCTATATTTTCTGCAAATGAACGACTGGATATAAAAAATAAAAAAATTAAACACTGCATCCTTTCTAGATCCTATTTAGAAGAGTTTTGAGATGATCTACCTTACATTTGGTTTCTTAAACAAAGAGAACAATGAGTTTGTCTTGGAGAATTATCCTTTGTAGCATTCTATGTTTGGAAGGGCTATTAATTCCTTTGATATTCCAGGATATCAATTTCATTGGGAAACTATAGGTTAGGTTGGAAAAATTCTGTGAGATGACCATATTGCCTAGACTCAACCACCTTGGTTCCTAGGGTTTTTAGCCTTTGAATATATGATTTCCTTCCCCATTTCTTGATGTCCTTCATGGCTTTTCTCAAGTATTTTGGAAGGACATTCTATATGCCTAGCTCATTGTTCGCACTAGCTTTGTGGTCCACTTCAAAATACCAAACCCTCAATTAAGTCACCATGATTCCCTGTAGGATAGTGGTGCTATTTTTCCCAAACATATAATGGACATTTTAAGCAGATTGAGAGCCTATGTTTCTAGTACTTGTTACAAGTATTCAAAACATAGGGAGGATTTCAACATATATTCCTCATACATTTGACTCACAAAATATTCTTCATATTCCACATGATGTGATCAAATTTTGGATTGCATGGAAGAAGGATTTATAACTTACCAGGAACAGATAGAGTAGCTGTGATGAAAAGATGATCATGTGAGATAAATTGCCTTGTTTGGTTTCGTTTTAAATAAACCACAATGCGGCCTTCGTTCATCATTATAGTATCCCACTGGTTGACATTTCTGTTGGGTTCAGATCGTGTCATTTTAAAAAAAAATTTTACTTCATCTAACCAACCAAGGTGTTAATCGCAATTCATACTTTAACATTGTAAACAAGATAAAATTCATACAAGATATTTTATGCAATCCTACAAGCCAAATAAAGTACTGCCATTTTAGAGCAAATATTTACTCATACACATTACTAGGTACATATACTAAATATACATCAATAGAGCGAAGTATTAACATCCAAGCTCCCTCTCAATCTTACATCAATTATTTTTGCCAAATAGTCACTCTATGATAACTCTAATTTTAAATAGCACATGATCTTTGTATTTATTCAGTTTAATCCCCAACATAACATCTTTCTATATGCAGAGGTGAAAGAACTCATTCACCTATCTATTATTACATCCATCGCTTCAATAAAATTTCAATGCTCGTTACTTCATCATTGCCACTACCAACTAATAACTTCATTAGTCATTGAAGCATATAAGGGTTATCCCCTATTTTCAATGAACTATTATGTTCATCAAACAAACTTAGCAATTATATACCCTATCTAAAAACATTAAGAACTATATATACAACAAACTTGACGAATTAATAAAATAAAATAGTAGCAGAATAGATTAACACAACATAGGTGACTGAGGAATTGACTTCGACTTTCCACCCTATCTTAGGCTCTTAGTCCGGCTTACTACCAAGAGGCCACCCCTGAGTTGGGCATGAATCCACTAGGTTGAGGGAAACAAAATTAATCTTACTCAGTACTTATTTAACCCAGTGAAGCATTAAAACCTTGTGAATACGTAAGCATATCTTACTCAATACTTACTTAAAGAATAACAAGGTATAAGAGAAATTGTTCATATCGCATGTAATTCAATTATGTATAAAAAGTATGAAGTTAATACCACTAAATATCTTTCTTTATAAAAGTTTGGCTTCAACTATTGTACTTTCAATATACGAAAGGCAAAGTTGACTTTCAAGAAATTATCTCTAAACTCAATCTTGTAATTGAAACCTTCTCTCTTAATAACTAATTAGGATAACCTTCTTTTAAATAACCAGATATAATAATTTTACTTTTATTTATTAATTTATTAACTAATAATACAATTTTGTGATCTTTTAAAGAAATTAAGTTCACATAAATTCTATGAAAACCCAGACACTTTCCCTAGAATCTCTCTCAAATAAAGACTTCTCTTTTCACCCAATGAATATATCCTTATATATACATTTATAATGTAAATGATTCCATACACAAAAATAAGTAGTACCATTAATTATATTCTCAAAATATAAAATAGAGTATCCTTTAATATGACTTAAATTTTAAAACTTTAATATAACTCATTAATCTTAAATTATTTACTTTCCTTAAAATGCTATATCGACTATCTTTTATAAAATATGAGTAATTTTCACGAGGAAGACCTCCCTCTTACCATACTAAGTGACGGCACATAACCTCAAGTTCCCATAAAAGCATTCTAATTTCAAACCCAAATAATGGCTAAATCTCTCTTCCTTTCACACACAAGAAAGAGTAGGTATAAGCACATGGTTCAGTATTGTAACCTCCTTCTCATTAAAGTTTACATTCAAAATATTTTATCAATAACAGTTTTTAATAATCAGCTTTTAGAGAAAGAAACCGTTTCCATATTTTCTTGATACCATTAATGATCCTAAATATACGAATATTTTCTGAAAATGTAGAGATTTTTATAGTTGACATTACAAATATGTATTGGGTTAAAAAAAGAACGACTTCCAATTTAAAGGGAGATCCAAACCCCTCCTCTATCTCGACGCAGAGATTTAAACGATAAAGACTTTGTTTGGCAACTCCCATCCTCTCATCGTAGAGGTTTACACAATAAAGACTTTGTTTCATGGCTCCCATCCTCTCATCGCAGAAATTTAAACAATAATGAATTTGTTTAGAAGCTCCCATCCTCTATAATGCAATAATTGGTTTAAAATGACAATGCATAAAAAAAAATGAATGCAGAAAGCCAGAAAGAGAGAAAAACCTATCAGCCAGAGAGGTATTGTATTCGCTCATTCACGTAGCTGGTTGGTTTGCAACATGGGCGTTTAATCCCAGAGGGAGGCGGGGAAAGGAGGAGGGAGCTCCCTCCTCCCTCCCCCAAAATCTTATTTTCGACATAATAAGTAATGGAGAACGGTCAACGAAGTGAATGCACATTAATGTTTCTCCCATCCTCTATAATGCAATAACTGGTTTAAAATGATAATGCATAAAAAACAATGGATTCAGAAAGTTGGAAAGAAAGAAAAACCTACCAGCCAGAGATCGCTCATTCATGTAGTTGGTTGGTTTGCAGCATGGGAGTTTAAGCCCAGAGGGGGAGGTGGGGAAGGGAGGAGGGAGCGGAGCTCCGCTTCATTGGCTGCCAAAGGGCCTCCCTCCATTAGTGTCACGATTCTCACTATGTGAATGAGCAATCTCTAGCTGATAGGTTTAAAATGATAATGCATAAAAAATAATGGATTCAGAAAGCCAGAAAGAGAGAAAAACCTATCAGCTAGAGATCGTTGATTCACGTAGCTGGTTGGTTTGTTGCATGGGAGTTTAAGCCCAGAGGGGGATGTGGGGAAGGTAGGAGGGAGCGGAGCTTCGATTCCTTGGCCGCTAAAGGGCATCCCTTCACTGGCTGCGCAATTCTTAGAATCGCGCAACCAGCTGAGAATCGCGCAGCCAGTGAAGGGAGGCCCTTTGGCGGCCAAGGAAGCGAGGGAGGAGGGAGCGGAGCTCTGCTTCCTTAGCCGCCAAAAGGCCTCCCTTCATTGGCGGGAGCTCTGCTCCCTCCTCCCTTCCCCGCCACCCCCTCTGGGCCCATGCTGCAAACCAACCAGCTAAGTAAATGAGCGATCTCTGGCTGATAGGTTTAAAATGATAATGCATAAAAAACAATGGATTCATATAGGTTTATATGAATTGTTTTAAAGACTGTTTATCCTTTTTCATTTTTATTTGTAATTAGACCAAGGTATTAATTGGACTTATACCAGCGTAGATCTAAATCCTAGGATCTATCAAACGCTGAGAGGGATCAAATCTCTTATTAGGTATCCATTGATTTGATTCAAACCAATGGATGCCTAAGGTGGATTAGGGTTATTGGTCGTATATTGTGTTGTGTAGTAGTTATAGCCAAGAAAGTCGAATGATCTTTTCAATGCTTTTGCCTCTTCAGCGCTGAACCGTGGTAACCGTGCTCCAACTAATCTTGTTAAGGAAGCAGGGTACTTCCCTAATGTTAATGGATCTAGAAACCTGTAATCCATAAAACATTGGTTTCTTATTTTTCGAGGGAAGTACCCTCGAAAAATAAGAAACCAATGTAGCGTTACGTAACGTTACATAATGTTATGTTGGCTATAAAAAAAAATAGAAAAGAAAAAAAATTACAAGTAACGTAACATAATGTTATGTCGGCTAAAAAAATAAAACCTTAGAAAAAGAAACAACACCTAATGGACTATGATAGGCCTCAGCCTTAATGGATTCTGATTCTGCACATTAATGCAAACACCTTAATGGCTTCTGATCCTGCACATTAATGCAAACACCTACTTGACTATGTTGTGCTGCTTCTCTTTGTTCAACTAGAGATGCATGATTTTCTTGGGATTATTGGTTTTTATGAGTATAGCATTAATCATCACCTTAGAAACCAAACTTACATGGTTTTTTCTCACAATCAAACTCCTTTCAAAACCTTAACCATTATTATGCTTTGTAAACTATACAGTTAAAACTCCCTCTTCTACTTGCACCCTATAACCAGAAACCCACATATAGAATTGAGAAGACCAACTGGAATGTGATAATATGGATGAGAGATGGAAGGCCAAGGATGACATTATACTTATTGATGGAGCTTATCAGAACAGATACTAAGCCATAAATGAATTTGTGAAGGATAGACGAGCCTGCAGAGATGATGAGACTGAAGCTAGAAGTTACAGAGGGGACAATAGGAGGTCAATGACTATGGAAATTCTGAATTATGGAGTTTAATTCTGTTATTTAATTAGGTTTGGAAAATATTTTATAGTGAAAGAAGTGTGGGTATATTCTCCCATGCAGAAACCCTAATGCAAAGCATTTTTTTTATCGGAATTCCTGTAAATACGCTAACCAACGATGTTTAACTGGATCTAAGCTCATGCTCTAATACTATAACCAGAAATAGCAGGAATAGTTGGAGAATAAAGTCTATAGGTATTTCACTTCATTTTGTACAGAAGTATAGCTCCAGTAGAAGTGTTGAAACTGTCTATGACCTTTCATGTCTGCGTGAGAATTCTGAGCACTGGTGAGCAGTGCTCTTTTTTCTGTATATTAGTGTATTTATATTGGTATAAAGGCAACTTTGGAACTGTGAGGAATGGTTTTTTTATTTATAACTATGCCAATAACCTAAATAATCAAGATGATCAATATTTAGCTTGCCACTTATGTCGTAGCCACACCAACCATTGTATCTCAAACACCTTTAGATCCAAGAGTTATCATGCATGATGCAGCTTAATGCAGCATGCTCAATAATTTTAGCCAATAATCACAACATTTTAGATTCTACTTTGTTGCTGTACTTTACCAGTTATGGCGCAGCCTTTGTGTACTTCATTCTCTATCTCCTCCAATCGTTTCGACGAAGACCCACATGCTTTCCATATTATCTCTTCGTCTATATAATCCTCATCAGCAGTCTGGTATGCTGCTAATATTTTTTCGGCAGTACCTCCAGCTTCGAATCTAGCTTCCAGTTTCTGAAATGATAACAATTAACAGAAACCATTGGCATCAAAAGCAGTAGTTCAATATAGCTGAAAAATGTGCAATCAATTGCTTCAAATATCAACCAACAAAGGTCCTATAAATTGTCTCACTCGTTTTCTGGGGAGCATTGGGCAAAACCCATCGTCTAAACTTGATGGCGGGATTTCTCCAAGAAAATGCGCTCTCAGATTGTGATGGCCTGGTTTAAAAACTTCATGTTCTTCCCATATATCAACCTACAAATTTATAGAAAATTTAAATTCATGAAATGATCCTAGAAAAAACACAGAAGTTCGAAAAATCTGTCAATTTACAGGTCTAAGAAAAGAAAGTATATACCAGTTTGGATGCAACTTCCATTCCAGAAAATTCTATTTCAACACACCTGTCGAAATTAATGGAGACTTAATCTACAAGATTACCATATTATCAAATAGGAGAGAACCTATACCTACTCGCTTAATTTAGGACCTAGTAGAATAACTAACAAGTAGAACAACATGAAAAAAGTCAAGAGGAATAATAATCAGTCAAATTATCTATGACACACCAAAGATAGATTCCAAAATTATCTCCATGGATCTGACAAGGACGTGAAGAGGTTTCGACCTCAAGCTCAAGATGCTCGACGCAATACAAAATGTGTTGACAATAGGTAAGTTATATCGCTATGATGATCACCTAGCTGAGATACTTAAGCATATATGCGTCAAATTCCAAGAGGACGACACCTAGATTTGGTTTCCCTCATTGTTAATCTGGATTTCTATGTGCCATCTTCGACCAGTTAGAGATAAGTATTTTACTCCGCCAAATTGATTAGCCATGTGGAACTTCAAATCCTTCACCCTGAATGGTTGTCAACTGGGAGCAACGACAACAAAAATATGGTTAGATACATGGTTTCAAGCATTAAAGATCAAAACTGCTCAATGAAGGGTACCTCAGAATATCCGACGTAGTATACCATCGACATCACACATACAACTTGAGTTGGAGCACAAGTCGGTTTGGTACTTACAAGGTGCTAGGGGTACCACAAGAGAACTTGTAACATCCCTTAAATTCATATTTTTTTTCCTCCATTTACCAGGTGTAACATTTAAATTACTAGGAATGAATTCCAAGAGATATTATACTTCATGATTCTTCTGTCATAATGCTAATGGATTTATTAACTAACTGCAAGAGTTATGTGCCTACGTTAGTTTTTATCATTAGCATGCTTTATTTTATGAACTCTTGTCAAAATTACGTCATGCATTATGGTTGACATTACTTTGTGACAATAACTGTCTTTAAGACTCTGTTGAAATTGTTTGTTGTTTTTCTTCAGTTTGGTTCTACTTTTGAGCTCTTAATGGGATAGGTCATGGTCTTACTTAGTCTTTACGACTAATGCATGAACCTTTGATTTCACCTTTTGTAGGTGGATGAGATCACCCCGAAAAACAAATTGCTAAATGACCAAAATATAAGATATAAAGACGCAAGTGATAAAGAGAAGGTGGTCGCATTGCTTTGGGAAACTTAAACCTTAACCTAGTTTGGTGTTCATGATACATACAAAACCTTATCTATATTTAACAAGCAAAGTCCTAACCAAAGCATACTATAAGCCTAGACTATAACATGCACCTTGAAATATCTTAGGCTCAAAATAAGACATAGTAAAAGAAACTATGATATACCATATGCTATAAGACTCCAAAGGAGGGAATACTATGTATATGAGTTATGAAAATATCCGTATAAACCTTTGTGGTGAACCATGCAAGGTGCTTAAACATTACAACGATACGATGGTTGACCTGAAAAGTAAAACAATGATGGTGATGGAAAAAGGAAAAGGACAAGAACTAAATTCATTCCCTTTCGGACCATGTTATGGCAATAAAAACTCTAGCTGGCAGCAACAACGCATGGTGCAAAACCCTAGGGGTTTAATCCACCTTGGAGGACGCGTTTGTCATTTTGATGGGGTTTCATTTGCTGTTAGTTGTTTTTCCACTATTGCACTTGGCCTTCGGCTATTTGATCTCACTCTTCCTTCATCTGTGAAACAAGATGGAGGAGCTCTAAAACTTGATCCTCAACATCCTCCGAACATGACTAAGCTTGATTCATTTGTTGATGGAGTATGCAGTCCTCGTTTTGGTGGTGATTGGGTGACTATGAATTTCATGAAAGTATTTAAAATTACCTGCATTTTCATTATTTGTTTTCTCTTTTTGCACCAGGTTTTAAAAGAAAACTATGGTTTAACTCCCATAATAACTTAAGTGTGCAGAACGAATCTTTGCAATGAGGGTGTGGGTTGAACACTGGCCAAGAAGACCCTTTTTAACCGGTAAGACCCATGTATTTACCTTGCATGGCTATGTGGAACCAAAATTGGTCTCGTGGTGTGTATATCATTGGGGTTTCAACACTGTGTCGGTTCATCGATGTGAAAGTGATACATTTGCTTTGGTATAATATGAACTGGTTACTATAAAGAAACTTTTCCCATCCTCTATGGAGTCATATGACTATGCCACTATTATGATGTTGGAAGTATCTATGTTTTGACTTCTGTGATTTAATCTTCATATTGTAAATATTTTTAGTTTTGTATAAGCCGTGAGGGCTTTGTAACTTAATTTAGTTTACAGTGCACATTTCTGCAAGACTGTACTTTGGCTGTGAGATTTTTCCTTGTAGTAATAGTTTTTGGGCTATAAATCCACTGTAGCAACTTTGTTTTGATAATATAAAAGTTATCTTTGTAACAACCTGCGAGGGTTTGTATAAATTCCTTATTTTGTTCATCAAACTAGGTGCTGCATTTGTGATGCCTCTGTTTTAGTTTTTCCAAACCTTCATTTCGTTTACATGTTGTAATGCTATTAAATAAATGGTGAATCAGTGAGGCATTTGTGAAAGAACTTGACAATGTTGATAGCTTACAGGGTTGTTTTACTGTTCACAATTTTGTTTTGTGATTTACAACAGTAGTTAACCTAAAAGATTACGGTTGTGGCGTATTTTCCCTATAATGTAAGTTTTGGGGAAAGGACCATAAGATCTCTATTAAAGATAGTTATTGTTTAAACCTTCCAATACTGCGACATCATTGCGATTGTGTAAAAGCGCCCTAAACTTGTTTATCAGTCTTACTTACCGTTTTATAGTTTGTATAATAATTATGGCTAGGAGGCCCTTTCCGTCATGAATACCTTGGAGAAGAGAGCCGTAAGGCTTCTATCAACTGATTTTGGATATTATTTAAAACTAGCAGAGTATGGAGTTATGTGTCAAGATTTGTATTTTAAGAGAAACAATGTACCCCTAAGGCTTCTATAATCATCTCTGGTTTTGTATAAAGGTTTGATGTAGTTATGACTCTGTGAGAGTTAAATATGTAATCCCTTCTTTTATTTAGATTATTTATGAAGTAGATTTTTTTTTTTCTGTAAGCACAATGCTGCAGATAACAACGCTTACTTGGCTTGTAGCCTATAACTAGTGCTATGGTCTATCGATATTCTCGATTTAGTGTTATTAGTTTGTTTTAAGAAACTAGCTGATTTGTTTTAGAAAAACTTTGTGGAACCTAGCTCAGTTAATGTTTATAATTTGAGTTATTTTAAAATTCTTCTTTACTGAATCTATGGTTTGACGAAGGAGCCATAACTCAGCCTTACTGTAAAAGGATAACTATATCTAAACATTGGATTTATTATAAATTAATAAAATTGTTTCTGTAGAAGCTTAATTTCTATTATTGGTTCAAACCCCAATTAGTTTTACAGAGCTATTGATAAGTTCTAACCCTAATACAAGCTATTAGTCTACTGTAATAATATTTTAATATTTTAATATCTATAAATCCTTGTATTTAAAATACCTATATTATGGTAGTCTCTATATCAATTATGAAATATATATTAACTTATGTGATAGTTCTCATAAGGTGTTTTCGAAGGTCTTTACTAAGATAAATAATTGTTAGTTCTTTTAAGACCTAGATTACCAATGGAATACAAAAATAGAATTAAAGATAACTAAGGTAGATTGTAATGCCCCGGTTTTAACCCCGCTTGCATTAAAGTACATAGGATACATATGTTGTAAATAATCTTGGTACGGAGCTAAAGGCCAAGGCCCATGTTGTGTTTTTTATTAGGAATGGTCACCGATGGTATATCAGGACATGTGGCATATATTTAATTGTGGCATCATGTAAACACGCATTTTAATTAAATAACCCAACCAGCTATGTTCACAGCAACTAAATTGAGAAGGGGCATGATTCCAAAGGATAAGGAAAGGGGAATGTGGAACATTGAGTCACAGGGGAAAACTATGTGTCACCACCTCCCTTGGTTATTTCCTTTTTGTTAGTTGAGGCAGCGATTGGCTAGCAAGAAGACCACTACCATGCCCATGCTTGCTCTCCTCTCCACGACGTAGGGACCGTTCTGCCCACTCCCTCGGATCATGGCTGTTCATCTTCCTCATGCAGGACGGGGGATATAATGTTTTACCATCCATTGTGTGGGGGTTTGCCTCCTCTCTCTAACGCTAATTGTCAGTCTGTAATTTTGTTCTTTCCATCCACACAGAGAACCAACTTCTGCCTCCATGCATTGGATTGTGTATTGTTTTCATCCATCATAGCAGATCGCAGCAAAAATTATTGGGATTTTTCCCACTGATTGATGAGAGCGGTTTTCCCCACGCATTATTGACTAAGTTACCTACAATGCGGCATTGGTAGAAGATCGGGGTGATCTTTCCTGTGAATCCACGCTGAGCTGTGAATGCTGGCTGTGTCTTTTTAACCATTTTCTGGTCTGTGTAAGTCTCACAGCGATGGTATTGAAGATTGGTTTGCTGTGGGACCATGTGAGTGTGTTAGCTACTGTTTGCCATGATGGCTTGACTGTGTTTTTCCCTGTAAATGCTTGAATAGCTGTTTGGTTGCTTGCATGCAGTGGATTTGTCCCTGAACTATTTTGGGTTGGTGAATGAGGGCTTGAGGTGCTTGATAAACCTAGTGGGTTGAGAACCACATAGACAGAGCTACTGAGCTGGATTTCTTCTCCACAACCCCTGAAGAGCACTGGAGGGAAGATCAAGGTCTGAGGGACTACGTTGTAGAGAAGGGACTGACTTCCTTGTGTTGGGTGTGTGTGGGTGTTCTAGAATCTAGGCTGGTTCTGGTGTTGGTGTCTGCAGCTCTTCAGTGAGCTCACCACCTTAGCATTATCCTTTCCCAGCTCTTGGATGGCCTGATAAACCCAACTTTGTTGGCTTGGCTGATCTGCTGTTCGCCTGATAAACCCAACCGTGTTGGCTTGGCTGAACTGTGTACCCTTGTGGTGTTGTTACCCTTGGCTATGTGTAAGCCTGTTAGTTCCTTATTCCTTGGGGAGTCATGCCTGGCTCGGGGGTGGCAACATTGTTGAGAGATTTAGGAGCGTGCTAGCCTATGGTTGGGTGGAACGTTGCAGCGACGTAGCTGGTTGCGGAACGAGTTCTTTATAAGATAAGTAATCTTGTCTATTTTACTTATGCAATCCTATTTACTGTTAATGATCATGATGAACATGTTGAATGCTTGTATGAATGTATGTTACTTCCGTTGTGTATGATAAATAATCATGTATGCATGTTTTAGTTCAAAGCATTCTGTTTCAGCATTTCACCATTTTATGAATGTACATGTTCATGGGGCTCTTAGCCTGGATGGTTAACACCATGGTAGCGTCCTCTTCGTCGGTCGAAGGGTCGGGGACGTTACATAGATGTACTTTAAAATACCAAGAACAAGAAGAATACCGTGTAATTCTAAAACTAGTTTAATAGATTAACTTCAACTATTTTTTTTAGATTCCTTTTCTTTAGAAATAATAAAACTCTATAGCTGATAACCTATTCATAAGCACATTTCAGATAGGAAATACATATAAGAAAATAAAAAGATAAGTAGTTTCTCTAACAAATTCCAGATCTAGAATATCTAACATAACCAATCATTCCATTAAGGTTACTGAACATAATTCAAACAAATATACAGATTCAAAATTTAAATAATAGTCGAAACTGAATGATATGCAGTAAAGGGGACAAGCACCCAAAGGAGACTGTTCCACCCAACATTCTCCTGAAGCAGCCAACAAAGTACTTGCTTAGGACCCTCGAGCTTGTTCACTGAACCACTAGGATGGATATCTCTGAATATAGCCCACACAACAAACTTGTTGCAACTTAGCACTCTGAGAGTAGACTTATCTCAGCAAATCACTTTAGCTATCCCCTCATCAAATTCCTTGTGTTCCTGAATTTTCAGTTTGCAGCAGTCACAAGGTTCATTCACTTAGAAATCAGAATGATTGGTGAGCCTCCAACTCAATTGATGGTTTATATAATATTTCCTAGGTCTTTGGTTCAGTTTTGAAATTTAATGAGCCTCCAGCTCAGTTTCCCCCTCTCAGGGGCATAACCACATTTTTAGGGATTATGCTTCCTGCAACAACTAGAAAGTGAAAGGCTAGTGCTTCTAGTTGTCAACCAGCCTTTTATAACTGCTCATTCCTCCTAGTGGGTCAGTGAACACTCATTTAATAGTATCCCTTGGATAGGTGTCTCTTCTTATTAATTATTAAAAATAAACAATTCTTCAATTACAGTCATCCTTGACCAGCATGGTCATAAAACTTTACAATATATTTAACATAATGTTTTTCTGAAATAAATAATAAATATTTATTTTTCAATTCTTGGTATGTTACAAACACCCCCCATTAAGCTCAACATCGTCTTGGATGTTACTTAAGTTATTATGAGTCTTCTTGGAAAAGAGCCGGATATTCCACTCGCATATCGCTCTCCAATTCCCATTGGAGAAAAATTTCCCTCTTGTTGAGAATACAGTTCGATTCCACTAGAAAATCTCCTTTTGGCTCTACCTGAATCACATTCCAGTCAATTACATGAGTAGCATCATGTACATACTTTTTCAAAATAGAAACATGAAAGACATTATGTATTCTAAGATTAGCTGGCAAAGCTAATTAATATGCCACTGGCCCCACTCTTGCCAATATTTCAAACGGTCCACATTACCTCGGTGCTAATTTAGCACAACTCCCTAGTTTAAAAGAGCTCTTTCTGGGTTTTACCTTAACAAAAACATTCTCACCCACTTGGAATTCTTTCAGAGTTCCTTTAAGGTCGGCATGAATCTTTTGTCTGTCCTGAGCATTTTTCAAATTGCTTTGTACCCGTTTCACTGTTAGTTCCAGTTATTTTAACAAGTCAGGTCCTAACATCAAACGATCAACTGGATTACTCCATGTAATAGGAGTGTTACATTTTCTACCATATAATATTTCAAAAGGACTAAGCTTCGGTGAAGCTTGATAATGGTTATTATAAGCAAATTCAACTAAGTGCAAATAATCTTCCCACTTCTTAGGATAATCTCTAACATACATTCGTAACATATCTTCTAGTACTTGATTGACTCTTTCTGTTTGTCCATCCGTTTGCGGATGATAAGCAGTACTGAAATTCATTTTAGTATCTATTCCTTTAAATAAATATTTCCAAAAATTACCAATAAATTTAGGATTCGTGTCAGAAGTTATTGCCTTTAGAATTCCATGCAATCGAAATATTTCTTTCATAAAGATGTCAGCAATGTTAGCAGCTTTATAAGTTGTTTTAATGGGTATAAAGTTTGCTACCTTACTTAGTTTATCCACAACTACCATTATTGAATCATTTTGTTTCTGGTTTTAGGTAATCCTGTTACAAAATCAAGACTGATGACTTCCCATTTCCAATTTGGAATTGGTAATGGTTGTAAAAGATCTGTTGGGTGTTGATGTTCAGCTTTAACTTGCTGACATTCTATACACCTAGCTAAAAATTCAGCAACTTCATTTTTCATATTAGGCCAAAAATACTCTTTTCTTAACATGGTTATCATCTTTTGATACCCGAGATGTCCAGAATAAGGACTTTTGAGCACTTCATTCAAAATCAGCAGTTTAACTTCTGGTATATTTGGCACATAAAGTCTGTTTTTATACATGATTAGACCTTTTTCATTAAAACTATAATTTGTAATTATATTTTCAGATACACTATGAGTTAGTTTTTCTTTTAAACTCTGGTATTCTTGGTCCAACTTTATTCCTTCTTCCAATTTATCTTCTAAATAAGTTTTGTAACTGCTAATGGCAGCTACACAACTTGTTAGTGTATTTCTGCTTAAGGAATCAACCACTTTATTTTCTTTCCTTTTAATGTGTTTGATTTCAAAATCATACTCGCTAAGGAAATATAGCCATATAGCTCACCTCGTGTTTAGATTTTGCTGATCAAACAGATATTTTAGGATTATGTTATCAGACATTAGCAAAAATATTTTACCTATTAGGTGATGGCGCCACATTTTTAAAGCATGGATTATGGCAACCAGTTCTAAGTCATAAGTTGCGTAATTATTTTCGGGAGTTTTTAACTTCCTTGATTCATACACAATTACATGATCCTCTTGTGTCACTACTCCACCCAAACCTTCGTTGCATGTATCAGTGCATATGACATAAATATTTGTCTCGGTCTGCTATCTTTAGAATGGGTGCAGTGGTTAATAATCCTTTTAATTTATTAAAATTGTTTTCACATTTCTAATCCCAAACAAATTTCTTACTTTTTTTTCTTCTTCTATAATGATGTTATAGGATTTGCAATTTTTGAAAATTATTAGATAAATTTTGTGTAATAACCTATTATTCCCATAAAGGATCATACATCAGTTACGTCCTTAGGGACGGGCCAATCAATTATTGCTTTTTATTTTATCCGGGTCTACCGATATCCCTTCTTCAGATATTACGTGCCCTAGATATTGTATATTATCTTTAGAAAATTCACATTTGTTGAACTTAGCGTATAGATGATGTTCTCTTAACACTTATAGTATTATCTGCATGTGTTCATTGTGTTCTTATTTTGTTTTAGAATAAATTAATATATCGACTATAAATACGACTACAAAATTTTCCAAGTATTTACTTCAAACGTTGTTCATTAAGAACATGAAGGTTGCTGGAGTGTTAGTTATCCCAAAGGGCATAACCACAAACTCATAGTGCTCATATCTAGTTCTGAAAGCAGTTTTAAAGATATCTTCCTCTTTAATTCTTACTTGGTGATACCCAGATCTTAAGTCGATGTTTGAAAATATCGTCGGTTCGTATATCTGATCAAACATATCATCAATGCGTGGTAGAGGATACCTATTCTTAATTGTCATTTTATTAAGTTGACGGTAGTCTATACATAGACGCAAAGTATCGTCTTTCTTTTTAACAAAAAGGATCAGTGCTCCCCAAGGGAATACACTTGGTCTTACATAGTTTTTGTCTATTAATTATTGTAATTGTAATTGTAATTTTAATTCGTTAAGCTTCAAGATGTTCATTTGATAGGGAGCCTTCAAATTAGGTACCTCTCTTGGGACTAATTCAATTGTAAAATCCAGATCTCTCTTGAGAGGTAATCCTGAAATTTTTTCTGGGAATACATCTGCGAAATCTTGTAGGATCGGAATATCCTCAAATCTTGGCTTATCTTCTTTACCAATCTATTCATTATTTATTATGTGTGTAGCAAAGAATTTACAAGCCTTTCTTACAACCTTTTTCATCTGTAAGGCTGAGATTTGTCTAATAGATATTTTCATAGGTATTCATGTGACTGTAATTCTTTCTACTTCATTATTTAAACAAGTAAAAGTTTTCTGAAAACAATTTACAATTACTTGGTGTTTTTCCAACCAATCCATTCCTATTAGGACATCATAAGATCCTAATGGTAACACATTTAACTTGACCTGAGTTGAATCAAAAGAAAATTACAAATTTCAACATAATTGACTACTTTTCTTTTAGTTCTTGTAGGTAACTGGACTAGCTAGGATTTTTCAAACTTTTTTAAAGATAAACTGCACTTTTCCAGTATGCTAGGAGATATATAACTTAAACTAGCACCTGGATCAATCAAGATGGAAATAGACTGGTTTTGTATCATACCTTGCACTTCCATCATGGAAGCAACCACTTATACTATGAAACAAGAACTTTATACTAAGAACGAGAACTCTAGCCGTAAAAACGATGATTTTTGCATAAAAAACACCAAAAATACCCCCCAAATAGAAAAGTGTTGATACCGGTATACACGTTTTTTTTTTCGAGGTAGAAAATAGAGCCATGGTCTAAATATCCCATAGTGTTGTTTAGAAAAACTTTGAAATCAACCCCTAAATTGGAAAACGATTTTTTTCTTCAAGAAATAAATTACAACTTTTTTTAAACTTGCATATTAAACAAAAACAAATATTTCATAAATATTTTCATGACTCTAACCATATAAAATCAAAGAAATT
Source organism: Pseudotsuga menziesii (assembly GCA_001517045.1). Classification (NCBI taxonomy): domain Eukaryota; kingdom Viridiplantae; phylum Streptophyta; class Pinopsida; order Pinales; family Pinaceae; genus Pseudotsuga; species Pseudotsuga menziesii. Next base: position 378,741 of record LPNX010421896.1, read on the forward strand.
ATGATGTAATTCATAATGAAATCATATATTAGACCCTAAAAGAATAAACTATTTATATAAATTATAAAAAAATCCTTTGGAGTTTCAATAACAAACATCATACTAATAAAAAACATCTAAAATGTTTCATTTGAAATTATTCAAACCCGCCCATGGATTTTAACACCCCATTAGAATCTATATTTTCTGCAGATGAACGACTGGATATACAAAATAAAAAAAATAAACGCTGCATCCTTTCTAGATCCTATTTAGAAGAGTTTTGAGATGATCTACCTTACATTTGGTTTCTTAAACAAAGAGAACAATGAGTTTGTCTTGGAGAATTATCCTTTGTGGCATTCTATGTTTGGAAGGGCTATTAATGCCTTTGATATTCCAGGATATCAATTTCATTGGGAAACTATAGGTTAGGTTGGAAAAATTCTGTGAGATGACCATATTGCCCAGACTCAACCACCTTGGTTCCTAGGGTTTTTAGCCTTTGAATATATGATTTCCTTCCCCATTTCTTGATGTCCTTCATGGCTTTTCTCAAGTATTTTGGAAGGACATTCTGTATGCCTAGTTCATTGTTCGCACTAGCTTTGTGGTCCACTTCAAAATACCAAACCCTCAATTAAGTCACCATGATTCCCTGTAGGATAGTGGTGCTATTTTTCCCAAACATATAATGGACATTTTAAGCAGATTGAGAGCCTATGTTTCTAATACTTGTTATAAGTATTCAAAACAGAGGGAGGATTTCAACATATATTCCTCATACATTTGACTCACAAAATATTCTTCATATTCCACATGATGTGATCAAATTTTGGATTGCATGGAAGAAGGATTTATAACTTACCAGGAACAGATAGAGTAGCTGTGATGAAAAGATGATCATGTGAGATAAATTGCCTTGTTTGGTTTCATTTTAAATAAACCACAATGCAGCCTTCGTTCATCATTATAGTATCCCACTGGTTGACATTTTTGTTGGGTTCAAATCATGTCATTTTAAAAAAAAATTGTACTTCATCTAACCAACCAAGGTGTTAATCGCAATTCATATTTTAACATTGTAAACAAGATAAAATTCATACAAGATATTTTATGCAATCCTACAAGCCAAATAAAGTATTGCCAATTTAGAGCAAAGATTTACTCATACACATTACTAGGTACATATACTAAATATACATCAATAGAGTGGAGTATTCACATCCAAGCTCCCTCTCAATCTTACATCAATTATTTTTGCCAAATAGTCACTCTATGATAACTCTAATTTTAAATAGCACATGATCTTTGTATTTATTCAGTTTAATCCCCAACATAACATCTTTCTATATGCAGAGGTGAAAGAACTCATTCACCTATCTATTATTACATCCATCGCTTCAATAAAATTTCAATGCTTGTTACTTCATCATTGCCACTACCAACTAATAACTTCATTAGTCATTGAAGCATATAAGGGTTATCCCCTATTTTCAATGAACTATTATGTTCATCAAACAAACCTAGCAATTATATACCCTATCTAAAAACATTAAGAACTATATATACAACAAACTTGACGAATTAATAAAATAAAATAGTAGTAGAATAGATTAACACAACATAGGCGACTGAGGAATTGACTTCGACTTTCCACCCTACCTTAGGCTCTTAGTCCGGATTACTACCAAGAGGCCACCCCTGAGTTGGGCATGAATCCACTAGGTTGAGGGAAACAAAATTAATCTTACTCAGTACTTATTTAACCCAGTGAAGCATTAAAACCTTGTGAATACATAAGCATATCTTACTCAGTACTTACTTAAAGAATAACAAGGTATAAGAGAAATTGTTCATATAAATTTGCATGTAATTCAATTATGTATAAAAAGTATGAAGTTAATACCACTAAATATCTTTCTTTATAAAAGTTTGGCTTCAACTATTGTACTTTCAATATACGAAAGGCAAAGTTGACTTTCAAGAAATTATCTCTAAACTCAATCTTGTAAATGAAACCTTCTCTCTTAATAACCAATTAGGATAACCTTCTTTTAAATAACCAGATATAAGAATTTTACTTTTATTTATTAATTTATTAACTAATAATACAATTTTGTGATCTTTTAAAGAAATTAAGTTCACATAAATTCTATGAAAACCCAGACACTTTCCCTAGATTCTCTCTCAAATAGAGACTTCTCTTTTCACCCAATGAATATATCCTTATATATACATTTATAATGTGAATGATTCCATACACAAAAATAAGTAGTACCCTTAATTATATTCTCAAAATATAAAATAGAGTAATTAAATTTTAAAACTTTAATATAACTCATTAACCTTAAATTATTTACTTTCCTTAAAATGCTATATCGACTAGCTTTTATAAAATATGAGTAATTTTCACGAGGAAGACCTCCCTCTTACCATACTAAGTGACGGCACATAACCTCAAGTTCCCATAAAAGCATTCTAATTTCAAACCCAAATAATGGCTGAATCTCTCTTCCTTTCACACACAAGAAAGAGTAGGTATAAGCACATGGTTCAGTATTGTAACCTCCTTCTCATTAAAGTTTACATTCAAAATATTTTATCAATAACAGTTTTTAATAATCAACTTTTAGAGAAAGAAACCATTTCCATATTTCCTTGATACCATTAATGATCCTAAATGTACGAATATTTTCTGAAAATGTAGAGATTTTTATAGTTGACATTACAAATATGTATTGGGTTAAAAAAAGAACGACTTCCAATTTAAAGGGAGATCCAAACCCCTCCTCTATCTCAACGCAGAGATTTAAACAATAAAGACTTTGTTTGGCAACTCCCATCCTCTCATCGTAGAGGTTTACACAATAAAGACTTTGTTTCATGGCTCCCATCCTCTCATCGCAGAAATTTAAACAATAATGAATTTGTTTAGAAGCTCCCATCCTCTATAACGCAATAATTGGTTTAAAATGATAATGCATAAAAAACAATGAATGCAAAAAGTCGGAAAGAGAGAAAAACCTATCAGCCAGAGAGGTATTGTATTCGCTCATTCATGTAGCTGGTTGGTTTCCAGCATGGGTGTTTAATCCTAGAGGGAGGCGGGGAAAGGAGGAGGGAGTGAGTGGAGCTCCTCCCTTCCCCACCTCCCTCCCCCAAAATCTTATTTCTGACATAATAATTGATGGAGAACGGTCAACGAAGTGAATGCACATTAATGTTTCTCCCATCCTCTATAATGCAATAACTGGTTTAAAATGATAATGCATAAAAAACAATGGATTCAGAAAGTCGGAAAGAAAGAAAAACCTATCAGCCAGAGATCGCTCATTCACGTAGCTGGTTGGTTTGCAGCATGGGAGTTTAAGCCCAAAGGGGGAGGCGGGGAAGGGAGGAGGGAGCGGAGCTCCACTTCCTTGGCCGCCAAAGGGCCTCCCTCCATTGGTGTCACAATTCTCACTACGTGAATGAGCGATCTCTGGCTGATAGGTTTAAAATGATAATGCATAAAAAATAATGGATTCAGAAAGTCGGAAAGAGAGAAAAACCTATCAGCTAGAGATCGCTCATTCACGTAGCTAGTTGGTTTGTTGCACGGGGGCTTCACTTGTTGACCAATATACTATCACGTTAGTTCATATTGTGGGTTTTAAAATTATAAAAAATCTAACCAATATATTGCAGGTATTGGGGGGGATGAGGGGTTTAAAGTGGGGTTGGGTAGGGTTGTTTATAAGGATTGAGCTATAGAAAGGGGTTGGGAGGAGGTTTTAAGTATTGGGACGGGGTTTCAACAAAAAGAGTTTGGGTCAATATCTCTCAAAATTAAGGGTATTCTTTAATATCCCACGAGCGCACATGCTATGTGAGAGGTTCACTAAGTGAAGTCCTCGTGGTTTGTTACATGGGCGTTTAAGCCCAGAGGGGGAGGTGGGGAAGGGAGGAGGGAGCGGAGCTCCGCTTCCTTGGCCGCCAAAAGGCCTCCCTTCACTGGCGGGAGCTCTGCTCCCTCCTCCCTTCCCTGTCACCCCCTCTGGGCCCATGCTGCAAACCAACCAGCTAAGTGAATGAGTGATCTCTGGCTGATAGGTTTAAAATGATAATGCATAAAAAACAATGGATTCAGATAGGTTTATGTGAATTGTTTTAAAGACTATTTATCCTTTTTCATTTTTATTTGTAATTAGACCAAGGTATTAATTGGACTTATATCAAGGAAGGGAAGGGATATCAAAGGAAGGGAGCATATTAAATTTTAGTTTTCATTTTATGAATGATGACTTAGCCTAAGTATCCAGTGGGCTTTTCTTAAATTAGAAAAAAATATTGAAAAAATATTGAAGAAGGTGAGGATTATTATTATTTATTATTTTAATTTGATTTATTTTCAAAATATCATAAGAGTATTCTTTGGAATTTGGTAATCTTTTTTTTTAATTTAGAAAAAAATATTGAAAAATGATTGAAGAAGGTGAGGATTATTATTATTTATTATTTTAATTTTATTTATTTTCAAAATATCTTAAGAGTATTCTTCAGAATTTGGTAATCTTAAATAAACTTAAAATATCTTATTAATTTTTACTTAAACTTATATTAATTCTTTTAATAAAATAGTAAAAACATATATATTTTTAAAAGTGTAATGTAGTTTTCAAATATATACTTTTAACTAAATTTATTGATATAAAAAAATTGTAAAAATGTAAATGAAATTTCATATTTAATCCAGGAATATTTATCACTTTAATTAAGTTAATAATAAATGTACATACTTACACATTTTTAGATATAGAAACTAAAAATACAAATCTTGTGTATTGAATAAAACTATTGTGAAGAAATATCAAAATAATGATTTCCGCTATCATTTTATAGAGAACGATTAAAGATTAGATTCACAATAGATTGTATTATTAATTATCTTTGCTTAGCCTCGTTGGGATTTGCTAAAGTGGGAATTTGTAAATACAAATATAGTTCCTTCAATAAAACTAGTGTGAAAAAGAGAATGTTAATGACAGAACTCTGGTTCACCCAGGTTCATTGACTGCAATGACCATTGTGGGGCCACCGACCAACATTGTAATAATGAAGTACCGTGAATGCAATAATGGCCTTTGACATTTTATTTTGAAGCGTCTCTTTCTTCCAGGAGTGTCGCACCAATTTCCCTAATGCAACGCCCCTCTTTCCTTTCTTTTGGCATTGCCCCAGGTACTTCAATACTCTTTCTGCTCCACGAAACTGCAGTTTCCCAATATGCTTCGTATTTAGCACCCTCAATGACCTGTAAGATATTCTAACTCACACCACTCTACCACAATAAGCATTTCAAGTTTTGTCAACTACGTAAGGCCCCCTCTGCTCTGCAGTTTCCCCACGACACCTATCAACATTAAGCTTTTTCTTTAGCACCTGTGAAAATGTTAAATGCGTCATGTGCTTACAAGAAAATATTTATTGATATGTTGATCATTGACCAAGTCGAGGATAGGGATAACTATCATATGTAATTATAGGGAAAATACACTTTACCATGCAAAGTTTTCATGTGTGTCGAAGCACTTGAGTTGGAGGTCGCACCATTAGATCAACAGCGGAGGAGGAGGGTGGCCCTTTGGCGCCCAATTTCGATGAAGAAGCTGGCCGGCCTAATATTGTTGATTAGTTTCATGCCATGCCGAATATGTTAAATTTGACAACTTTTTGATAAGATATATTAGTAATGTTTTGACTTTCATACTTTATTTTAAAAATAATTTTTTTATATATAACGTTTTTAATATGTTATTTACAAATAGGTGGTATAGTTTTTCTTGAATTTATGTGAATCATCACCTTTTGAAAAATAATATAAAATAGTATCATTTTTATACAAAATATCTTTGAAAATGCATTGAAAATGGTTTTCAATGTTTTTATTTTATAGAAATTTTTACAAATTTGTCATTAAAAATGTCTTATTTTGTCCATAAAAATCTCTTATTTTAAAGAAAAAATTGTAAAATGTATATGTTTTCATTATTACTTGCTTCTAAATGTATGTTATTTTGTTAAATTTCTAAAAAATGAACTTGAAACTATAAATTGAAAATATTTTACAACAAAGATTATTCAAAGGCCCCAAAAAATGGCTCAAAATGAAAATGTGTGATACTGGTATCAATCGTTTTTGAAACAGAGGTAGTAATAGCTACTAAAATTAGGAGAGAGAAAAATGAGAATTGTGTCGAGTTCTCGTTTCATAGTATAAGTGGTTAAGTCTGATGGTCTGTGTGTCGGTTCTCCAGAGTTGCACTTATTCTTGGCATTTCATTTGCCACATCTCCAACTGTGTCTTCTTCATGGATAGTGTGTACGATGCTAAAGCTCCCTTTCCTGTTCGGATAGTACTTGGCATAAGTCGGTCCTTGACATTCTCAGCATTTAACATGTTCCTTTTGTTCATTATTTTTAACAAAGTTGTTAGGCATATCCCTGCCTTTTGGTGCTATAGTATTCTGTGGTGATTTATTTTTAAAATCAAATATCTGATAGTTATTCTTAAAGAAATTATGATATTTATTCCCAAAACTCTTATTTGGATTAAATCCTCTTCTCTTCTAGTCAAAGTGACTTGTCTTCTTATTATTCCAATTAGGTAAACTTTCTCTTTTCTTTGTTAATAACACAAATCAACTTTTCTCATATCTTCCTCAAGAGTCTTTGGGTAATCAAACTCAATCCTATCCTTGAAGCTAATGGGCAGACAACTTAAAAATCTTTGTATTTTAGGCTTTTCATCAATTATGTAAGGTACATAGCTTAACAGACTTAGAAATTTGCTGCTTAACTCTTTCATTGACATTGAACCCGATTTCAATTCATGGAATTCCTTGTCTCTTTAGTCATAATATTGTTCAGATAAAAACTTTCTTTTAAAATAATTGTTAAAAACTCTCCAGGTTAAGTACTTCTCCTTAAGATTTTTGACCCTTTTTATGTCTCGCCACCAGATATCAGCTTTTCTAATTGAATTGTAAATAACCATTCGAGTTTTTAGTCTGTCAGAATAGTTGTAAATCTGGAAATATTTCTTCATTCCTGACAGCCAAGCCTCTGCTTCTTCACCTTTCTCTACTTCTCCGTTAAACATGGGAGGCTTTATTTTTTTAAATTCCTCAGAAATATCTTCATAGGGTCTATAATTCCTTCTCCTAGGTTTACGATCACTTTCACTACTGTCACTTATGTATTTATACTTTCCCCTGTGTGACCTTGCATTAACCTATGAAGAAGATTCACTATCAGAATATTTTGCTTTCTTTTCTTTATGTTTGTAAGGCGTTGTTTCTGAATCAGTTTCATAAACATTTCACTTATCTTTTCTTCTGTTATGCATATTGTCTAGTAACATATGATTCATATCCATAATTCTTTCATTATCTATTTTTACAGTTTGTAGTTCGTATTTTAACTCCTTAACTATTTGTAGTAACGTTGGATTATTCATTTCTACATAAATGTTGTCTAGATTGTAGTGCTGAGAACCATTTTCAGCAGATGCTTCAACACCTTCCATTTTTCCTGCAAAACAGATTTTATATTTCTATATAGAAATAAATGTAAATAAAATCAGTATATTTGTTTTCTTATTTACATGCGAGTGAGCCAATTAGGCCTAGTGTTTGGAACTCGCTCTGATACCACGTGTAACATCCCTTAAATTCATAAATAAATTTTTTTTCTCCATTTACCAGGTGTAACATTTAAATTACTAGGAATGAATTCTAAGATATATTATACTTCATGATTCTTATGTCATAGCGCTAATGGATTTATTAACTAACTGCAAGAGTTATGTGCCTATGTTAGTTTTTATCATTATCATGATTTATTTTGTGAACTGTTGTCAAAATTACGTCATGCATTCTAGTTGACATTACTTTGTGACAATAATTGTCTTTAAGACTCTGTTGAGACTGTTTGTCATTTTTCTTAAGTTTGGTTCTACTTTTGAGTTGTTAACGGGATAGGTCGCGGTCTTACTTAGTCTTTACGACTAATGCATGGACCTTTGATTTTACCTTTTGCAGGTAGATGAGATCACCCCAACAAACAAATTGCTAAAGGACAAAAATCTAAGATATAAAGACACAAGTGATAAAGAGAAGGTGGTCCCGTTGCTTTGGGAAACCTAAACCTTAACCTAGTTTCGTGTTCATAATACATACTAAACCATATCTATATTTAACAAGAAAAGTCCTAACCAAAGCATACTATAAGCCTATACTATAACATGCACCTTGAAATATCTTAGGCTTAGAATATGACAGTGCAAGCAACTCTGATATACCATATGTTATAAGACTCCAAAGGTGGGAATACTATGTATATGAGTTATGAAAAGATCTGCATAAACCTTCATGGTGAACCATGCAAGGTGCTTAACCTTTACAATGATACTATGGTTGACTTGAAAAGTAAAACAATGATGGTGATGGAGAAAGGCAAAGGACAAGAACTAAATTTGTTCCTTTTCGGACCATGTGATGGAAATAAAAAATCCAGCTGGCGGCAACAGGGCATGGTGCAAAACCCTAGGGGTTTAATGGACCTTGGAGGACGTGTATGCCATTTTTATGGGGTTTCGTTTGCTATTAGTTGTTTTTTCTCTATTGCACTTGGCCTTCGACTGTTCGATCTCATTCTTCCTCCGTCTATGAAATGAGATGGAGGAGCTCTAAAACTTGATCCTCGACATCCTCCAAACCTGAATAAGCTTGATTTGTTTATTGATGGAGTCTGTAGTCCTCATTTTGGTGGTGACTGGGTGACTCTGGACATCGAGAAGGTATTTAAAATTACATGCATTTTCATTATTTGTTTTCTCTTTTTGCACTAGGTTTTAAAAGAAAACTATGGTTTAACTCCCATAATAAATTATGTGTGCAGAACGAATCTCTCTGACGAGAATGTGGGTTGAACACTCGCTGAGAAGACCCTTTTCAACCAGTAAGACTAATGCCTTTACCTTGTGTGGCTTCGTGGAAGCATACTTGGTCTTGTGGTGTGTATATCGTTGGGGTTTCAACACTGTTCTTGTTCATCGATGTGAGTGATACATTTGATTTGGTATAATATAAAATGGTTACTATAAAGAAAATTTTCCTATCCTCTGTGGAGTCATATGACTATGCCACTTTTATGATGTTGGAAGTATCTCTGTTTCAACTTTTGCGATTCAATCTTAATATTGTAAATATTTTCAGTTTTGTATGACCTGTGAGGGATTCATAACTTAATTTAGTTTACAGTGTAGATTTCTGCAACACTGTACTTTGGATGTGAGCTTTTACTTTGCAGTAATAGTTTTTGGTCTATAAAGCCACTATCACAACTTTGTTTTGATAATATAAAATTTATCTTTGTAACGACCTGTGAGGGTTTGTATAAATTCCTTGTTTTGTTCATCAAACTGGGTGCTTCGTTTGTGATTCCTTTGTTTTTGTTTATCCAAACCTTCATTTCATTTACATGTTGTAATGCTATCAAAGAAATGGTGAATCCATGAGGCATTTGTGAAAGAACTTGATAATGTTGATAGCTTACAGGGTCGTTTTACTGTTCACAATTTTGTTTTGTGATTTACAACAGTAGTTAATCTAAAAGATTATGGTTGTGGCGTATTTTCCCTATAATGTAAGTTTTGGGGAAATGACCATAAGATCTCTGTTAAAGATAGTTATTGTTTAAACCTTCCAATACCGTGACATCATTGCGATTGTGTAAAAGTGCCCTAAACTTGTTTATCACTCTTACTTACCATTTTATAGTTTGTATAATAATTGTGGCCAGGAGGCCCTTGCCGTCATGAATACTTTGGAGAAGAGAGCAATAAGGCATCTATTAACTGATTTTGGCTATTATTTAAAACTAGCAGTGTATGGAGTTATGTGTCTGACTAATCGTTGTTTAAGTAAAACTGTATTGGTGCATTCGTTTCCTGAGAAGGCCATAGAGCCATTTATCAAAGAGTTGTTATTGTTTTTAACATTTATAGAAAAGTTTCTTCCCATGAGGCCTTTATAATTATAGTATTTGATAAACTATCTTGATCGTCAAGATTTGTATTTTAAGAGAAACAATGTAGCCCTAAGGCTTCTATAATTATCTCTGGTTTTGTATAAAGGTTTTTCGTAGTTACGACTCTGTGAGAGTTAAATATGTAATCCCTTCTTTTATTTAGATTATTTCTTAAGTATATTTTCTTCTGCAAGCACAATGCTGCATATAACAACTCCTACTTGGCATGTAGCTTGTAACTAGTGCTACTGTCTGTCAATAATATTGATTTGCTGTTATTAGTTTGTTTTAAGAAATGGGCTGAGTTGTTTTAGAAAAACTCTGTTGAACCTAGCTCATTTAATGTTTATAATTCTAGTTATTTTAAAATTCTTCTTAGCTGAATCTATAGTTTGACGAAGGAGCCATAACTCGGCCTTACTATAAAGGATGCGACTAGATATAAACATTGGATTTATTATAAATTATTAAACTTGTTTATGTAGAAGCTTAATTTCTATTATTGGTTCAAACCCTAATTAGTTGTATAGAGATATTGAGAAGTTCTAACCCTAATACAAGCTATTAGTCTACTGTAATAATATTTTATATATTTATATTTATAGATCCTTGTATCTAAAATACCTATATTATGGTAATCTCTGTATCAATTATGAAAGTTATATTAACTTCTGTGATAATTCTCATAAGGTGTTTTCGTAGGTCTTTACTGAGATAAATAATTGTTAGTTATTTTAATACCTAGATCACTAATGGATTGCACAAATAGACTTAAAGAGAACTAAGGTAGATGTACTTTAAAATACCAAGAACAAGAAGAATATCTTGTAATTCTAAAACTAGTTTAACAAATTAAATTCTATTATTTTCTTTTTCAGATTCCTTTTCTTTAGAAATAATAAAACTATGTAGCTGATAACCTATTCATAAGCACATTTGAGATAGGAAATATAGATAAGAAAATAAACAGAGAAGTAGTCTCTCTAACAACTTCCAAATCTAGAATATCTAACATAACCAATCATTCCATTAAGGTTAATAAACATAATTCAACTACACATACAGATTCAGATTTAAATAACAGTTGAACATGGATGATATGCATTAAAGGGGACAAACACCCAAAGGAGACTGTTCCACCCAACCTTCTACTGAAGCAGCCAACAAATTACTTGCTTAGGACCTCCGAGCCTGTTCACATAACCACTAGGACGAATATCTTTGAATATATCCCACACAACAAACTCGATGCAACCTAGCACTCAGTAGCAGACTTATCTCAGCAAATCACTTTAGCTATCCCCTCATCAAATTCCTTGTGTGTCTAACTTTTCAGTTTGCAGTAGTCACAAGATTCATTCACCTAGAAATCAGAATGAGTGGTGAGCCTCCTGCTCAATTTTATGGTTTATATAATATTTCCTAGGTCTTTGGGTCAATTTTGAAATTAAATGAGCCACCAGCTTAGTTCCCCCCTCTCAGGGAACATGACCACATTTTTAGGGATTATACTTCCTGCAAGAGCTAGAAAGTGAAATGTTAGTGCTTCCATTTGTCAACCAACCTTTTACAACTCATGCTCATTCCTCCTAGTGGGTCAGTGAACACTCATTTAATAGTCTCCCTTGGATAGGCCTATCTTATTATTAATTATTAAAAATAAATAATTCTTCAATTACAGTCATCCTTGACTAACTTGGTCATAAAAATTTACAATAAATATAACATAGTGTTTGTTTGTTTTGTTTTGTTTTGTTTTTTTGTTTTTTATCTGAAATAAATAATAAATATTTATTTTTTAGTTCTGCACATGTTATAGAACTCAACTTCTACCGTTCCGTTGAGGAAATATTTGCTGAACTTAGTCGTAAATCCAACACTAAATTAGATATACCACCCATAGCAAGAAGAGTCGATCAACCAATGATCAAACCCTTAACTGATGCAGAAAAAGAAGAGGAATATGAAATCCACATTCATCTCAATACCTAAACTCTCGACCGTGACAATACTGGCGACATCAATCCATTAGGGATTGCACTAATAGCTCCACAACAGACACATGAAAAAGCAGATTCGACTGATGAAAGTACCCAATATGATACTCCTCCCACAGAATATGCCCTCACAAAAGAAAATATTTGTCGAATAACCGACGAATTATTTAAAGCTCGACAGAAAAGGAAGAGTACAGTAAAAGGAAAGGGGAAACACAACCTCATTCTTCAAGAGCCAACTGAAGATGATGATGCATATTTATATGATAGTGCAACTCAGATCCTCAAGGATGCAGCCATAAACAAGGTTCCAATTGACGAACAATTTAGCAAGTTTATCACAGAGGAGGAGCATAAAAAATACCAACTAGATACAAACCAGAATAAAGTCAAGTTTGGTGCAACACCTTTTTTTGATCTCACCAATACCCTACCACCTCCATCCTCGACCCCACTTGTCGAAGAAGAATTCATACCGACTTCAAAAACCATCACAACCCTTTCCCTAACTCATCCATATCTATAGACATTATCAACACCACTTAGAGCCGAAATCCAAAATGATAACAAACTCCAAGACTTCATCAACCAACTACCATCTCTCCCCCCTGAGTTACAAAAAATGATGGTAAAAATAGCTATGGAAGCTCCCTAAACCAGTGCAACCATTCCCAACGTACTCAACCGTCCACATTCCTCCATTCTAGAAGTGCAAATTGTTGGGTATACCGAAATTACCCTACAGAGAAATCCTGACTTAACCAGCAATATTATGGCCGAACAAACTTCTTCATTTATCCCTCAAACTATAAACCAACCGTATGCACCACTTCATCTCCCACTTATTGAACCCTCCACCACCAACTCCACTGTCGAACATGTTGAACCTGGTGAGCTTGTCGAAACTATTGAACATGTTGAACCTGGAAAACTAGTAAAAACTTACGAACCTGTCGATATTATATTACCGTCGACTTCCATACCGACTATATTGCCTTTGACCTCCGCTCAACCATTATCACATGAGACAATAAGCTTGATCTTCGATCCTAACCATTATCCTTCACCTATTACAACCCTCCAACCATCATCACCCGTCACCAACATCGTCAATTTCCATGTCATTACCCACACAAACCACCGTAGTCCCGTTACTACTAACCTAGCTACTAAACAAATCCAGGAAACGACATTAGAACGCCTGCCAAAACAACAAAGTGAGACCAAAAGACATAACAAAGAGCATGAACAATAGAAAGGAAAACAAAGGAAAGAGAAGAAAAATGAGAAAAAAGAACAACAACAGACACCCCTATTAGTTCATCTAGCTCAACTAGGTTCAACAGTTGCAATTCATCCAGAAAAATACAAAGAAGAAGAACTAGATCTATTGACAAATGCAATTAATAAGGAATATAGACATAGAAGAACGAGTACCACATAACAAATCAAGAAGTTGAAAACAGAATAGACTGGTTTTTTAGCTAAGTGTGAGAGTTTGGCACAACAATTTATTACAATTCCAGTAGGGGCCGACTTTGACAAGCCCCTCAACAAAGCATATCTTATTTTTGAAATCATTTTGTCAACTTTCAAAGAGCAATTAAAAGAGAGATGACAAGAGTAAGCTGAGGAAACCTCTATTGTACTCAGAAATCAATTTACAACATTGACTGAAGCCTACCAATAGTTGATCCAATATGTTGCAGAATGCACTGTCACCACCGACGTCTTATGGATTTGGTATATGTATTATGACTAGGTGTTTAAAAAAATGCAAATGACTCATGAACTCATCAGTTCACTACATAACTGCCAACTAAACACCAATGAAGCAATGTTGCAGACCATTGATGACCAAATCATTTTGGAAGCTGAAAAACTTGAGAAATTGGAAAGAAAGGAGCATCTGTGGACCAGCTAGGCCCGACCAAGTCTAGCCAATATTGACAAAATTAGGCCACATATACAATTATTGCTTTCCACATTAGAGGAAAATACACAACTCTTGGGGATCGACATGACTAATGTTTTTTACTTAGATATGCATAAAAAGATGGAGAACTTGTTGAGCCTCACCACTCTTACCATAGATGTACAAAACGCATTCCATACTTGGCAAGAATTTCAAAATCAACTATCAATATCTGCTGAGGCCATTGTAGAACCATGTGTTCAAAAACAACCTTCCATCAGCCAACACAGTCTATAGTGAAGAATAATATAGGATCATAGCTACTCCAACAGAGAGATTTTCATCTCCCCATTTCTTTGGGACGAAGAAAGATTTTGAGGCGGGGTAAATGTTGGAGGAGCCTAAGTCGGCTAAGTCGACTAGGTCCTTTAGTCGATTAATTGTAAACAATATATTATGTCGACTCAAAGTTCATGTCTGTTAGTTGGGCCAACAAGTAGTTATGTAACTGATTGTAAATCATATCTATAGGTTGTAGAGATGGATAAAGACTCAGTTCGATTTAATGTATGAACCCACATATGTTCTTGAATAATATAAGCTATTGTCATTCTATCTACCATTCCTTGTCTCTTGTTATATCATTTTTATATGAATCTGTATATGTATCATTGGTAGCCTTTCAATCTGATTGATTACAAAAATGACTACTCTCGTAAGAATTGGATATATTTCTTAAAAAGGAAAAGATGAAGTATTTAAAAAGTTCAAAGAGTTCAAGGCTCTTATGGAGAATCTCTCTAAATATAAGATCAATACCTTGAGATCATATAATGGAGGATAATTCACTTCAAATGAATACAAGAACTTTTGTAAAGAATATGGGATTAAGAGGGAGCTTACTACACCCTATAATCCTTAATAGAATGGAGTGGTAGAAAGGAAGAATAGATCTATCATGGGAGAACTCAAAGCAATGATCCATGATCAAGATCTACCTATGCATTTATGTGATGAAACAACACGGAACGTATTTTATGTGCATAACATAATATCCCACTCTTGGAAATAAACTCTAGAAGAGATGTTTACTTGTGAGAATTCTGAAGATATTTGGCTATCCCATCTACTTGCATGTTCCCAAGGAGAAAAGATCAAAGTTGGACCCTTCAAGAAAGAAGGGAATATTTGTTGGATACTGTGATCAGTCAAAATATTATAGAATCTGTATTCTAGGTCTTCGTCATATTGAGATCAGTAGCCATGTCACATTTGATGAAGATGCAACTTTCAACAAATTAAGAAAGACCCATGCAGATGAAGTTCATGAAGAAGAGCAAGAAGCTCCAAGAATTGCAGAAGCTAGTAAACCACCAGTTCGAGATGTAGAAGAAGAACTTATACCAGAAGATCATGACATGGAATAAACTCAAGGACCCATGGAGACACCATATGAGATGATTACAATGAGAAGACCAACTTGGGTTTGTGATATAATTCGAGAAGCAAAAATATATGTTTCACCATAAGGAAGCAAGAGACCAAGACTCTGGTCCAACTAGGTAGCATTGATGTACAACCTCGTTGATGAAGAACCCACATGTTTTGAGGAAGCTTCAAAGAATAAGGAATGGATGGATTCCATGATTGAAGAATACCAATATATATTAAAGAATGATGTTTGGGAAGTAGTGCCGAGACTGATAGATAAATCAACGGTCTCTTCAAAATGGATTTCAAGACAAAGCATTCAATAGATGGCAGTATTGAAAAGACTCAAAGCAAGCTTTATCACACAAGGATTCTCTCAGATGGAAGGGATTTATTATGAGCATACTTTTGCACTAGTATCAAGATATACCTGAATCAAAATTATTCTTTCCTTGGCATCTAGAATGGAATGGAAGTTACATCAAATGGATATAAATACATCCTTTCTAAACGATGTCCTAGAAGCAAGCACTAGATTGAACAACCACTAGGTTTTGAGACACACGACAAGAAGACACATGCATGTAAATTAAATAAATCACTATATGGATTGAAGCAAGCACCTAGAGCATGGTACAAAATAATTGATGGCTTTCTAATGAGCTTGGGATTTACCAAAAGTAAAGCAAATTCCAACCTTTACTATAAGGTTTTAGATGATGGGATCATGATATTACTATTGTATGTAAATGAAATATTTTTGAAATGAGAGGAGAATATCATCAATGAATGTCAGATGAATCTTGCAACATAATTTGAGATGAAATACCTTGGTATGATACATTACTTCCTAGGTCTCGAAGTATGGCAATTTCCAGATGAGATTTTCCTAAACCAAGGAAAATATGTAGTTAATATCCTAAAGATATTTGGGACATTTGATTGCAAGGCAATGAACACTCCGATGGTGACAAACTTGAAGCTACGGAATTATTACTCTTTAGAAAGAGTAGATGTCACACTATACAAACAGATTATTGGCTCATTGATGTATTTGACAATTACAAGACCATATATATGTTTTGTTGTAAACACATTGAGTTAGTATATGGTGGATCCCAAACATGTTCACCTAGTTGTAACAAAACATGTGATGAGATACCTAAAGGGTATATTGGATTGTGGCCTTAGATATGCGGCTAATTGTGAGTTCATATTCTATGGCTATACTGTTTCAGATTGGGAAGGAAGTGTTGAAGACAAAAATAACACATTGGGATGTTGTTTCAGTTTGGGATTAGGTGTGATATCATGTATTAGTAGAAAGTGAACCAATGTTGTACTCAGTACATCAGATACTGAATACATTGCAACATGCTCATCCTGTAGTGAAGCAGTATGGATTCACAAGTTATTGGCATGATTGTTTGATGCTTAGATGGATGCAATTGATATTTGTTGTGATAATCAGAGTTGCATCAAGTTGACAGAGACCCCAATGTTTCATGATAAGTCAAAGAATATAGAGACAAACTATCATTACATCAGGGACATGATGCACAGAGGAGTTGTGAATATCCAGTATGTTCATATAGAGGAACAAGTTACAGATGTGTTGACTAAGCCTCTGTCTCATGTAAAGTTTGAATATTTTTGAGACAAGCTTGGTGTAGTCCGAAAGGACTTCCTTGGAAAGAGGGAGTGATGATGATATCATTATTGATGACGAGACAAAAATGGTATGCCTATGGAGTGAAGGTCAATAGAGCTTATTAGTGTGCATATATATGTTTTTGTGGTTTGTCGTTCATTTGCGGACATTGTGGTTTGGTATTCGTTTGTAGATGTTGTGGTCTCGCATTCACTTGTGGATGTTTTGGTTTGGCATTCATTTGCAAACATTGTGGTTTGGCATTCATTTGCAGACATTGTGGTATGACATTCATTTATAGATGTTGTGGTCCTGCAATCACTTTGCAGATGTTTTGGTCATGTATTCATTTGCGGAAGTTGTGGTATGGAATTCATTTGTAGACGTTGTGGCCTGGTATTCATTTGCAGATGTTGTGGTCATGCATTCATTTGCTGGCGTTGTGGTTCTGCATTCATTTGCAGGTGTTGTGGTCCTGCATTCATTTGTGAACATTGTTGTCCTACATTCATTTGCGGATGTTGTGGTCCTGCATTCATTTGTGGATGATGAGATTCCGATATTCTTTATGTTGTGGGTGATTCCACATTAGTTTGTGGATGTTGTGTTGTGTTTACATGTGCAACATTGTAGGTGATGCTCAAGATGATGAAGATTGAGATGTTGTGATGTGATGTGATGCGATGCTCGTTGGGATGTGACAATAGTTGATGCTCATGATGATGCAGCGATATCTAATGCTTATGATGATGCAATGGGATGTGATTATGATGATGATGCAATGAGATGTGATGCTCGTGATGATGTGATGAGATGTGATGCTCATGATGATGTGATGCTTGTGATGATGCAACGAGATGCGATGCTCGTGATGATGTGTCGATATGAAATGATCTTGATGATTTGGTGATGATATGATGCTCAAGATGTGATGCTTTGTGATGATGATGTTCCATGGATGATGCTGATGTTGATGTAGTCGAAAAATTCCTATGACGTATATATTTACCAGTTAGTTGTACAGATGTATTGTTGTGTCATAGAATACCTTCTTTGCTACGAGGGAGTGTTAAACAAATGTAACTGCGAAATATATTCTATTTTTTATTATTATTGTTATTTACCCTTTCAAAGATGTTGTTCCTCCGATTAGGGATGTTATTGTTGTATTTGGTCATGTAAAGTCTTGAGGTAAAACCTTTGTTGTAAGTCAGGTAAATAGTACCCACAAAAGTATTATTAAAATGTATTTTTAAGTTTCCCAAGGAAATTTGGACTTGGCATCAAGGAGAAGTCGGCCATGTTGGGTTATTAGGCCTCTCAACTGATCAGTATAAATATGAGAGGCACCTCCCTCATTTGGACATGGTGTGCACTCAAGCAAGTTCTCTAGAGAGAGGAGAAACAAACCATCTGAGGAGAAGGAAGTGGTATAGTCTTATTTCTTGGGTCTTACACTGTACTTGGTTGAATTCTATATCAAGGAAGTTTTGTTGGGTTTTCTCCCCCATGAGGGTTTCCCAGGATAAATCTTTGTGTTCTATTTTCTGTTGTGCTTGTTGTTCTTTCAGTGATCCTTTTGTTTTGGCATAACAACTTTTGAAGAAATCTTTACGTTCTCTATATGGATCATGGCTATTAAATCTATTAGGATTCACATAACTCCTATTTCACTTATGTTAAAGGCATTCCACCCCTACAATATGACTAATCCTTAGTAATGAGAAATCCTTTTAGTCCTTGGGATTATTGGCATGTGCCTCAATATTTTATAAGGTGGACCATTCCCTTCACCATTGTTTTATTTATTTATGGTACCTATCATGCCCACATTTTGGACATATCTCTTTGTCCATGTATTCACCTTTCTATAGAATACAATCATTCGGACATGCATGATATGATATGTACTCAACACCTAACCTTTTTGACATTTCCTTTGCATCTTCGTAATTCTTGAGTAACAAATTATTACTTGGAAGTACCTTATATTTCAATAAACTACAGTTAGTGGGAAATATAAATGTATATTGACATAAAATGTTCATGAAGTCTTTCATTTTATTTTGATTATGTGACAAGAATCCTCAAAATAAAGGGGGTTTAATGGTTAATTACCTCAAAATTGCTGAGAAACATGAGTCTGACATACCATTAATTGATTTCAAGTTTACAATAACATTATTGTCCCTAGTTGGGTAGAATTTGATCGACCATGATTAAAGAGAGGGGTGGTGGATGCACATTTTAATCTTTCGAAGAAGATATCGGTGATATGAGCATCATCCCCCTAACTAAACTTGTTGGAATGCATTAAACAACATTCCCTCCATGGAATCTATATCCCGTAAGAAATTATCCATACTAACCTCTATTTCATTGCCTTCATTGCCAATATGTGAAGAATATTGTAGACATTATGAATTGGTGACTCATGACATAGTGGGAATTGAATATGTGGTTGATTCAACCATGCTTGGTATGTTGCGTCTTTGAGTTATGCTCATTTTGTAGCATTCTCTCGATTTGGCATTGTAGTGGGCTGAAACGAAAGATGTTTATATATAGGTCGTCTATCATTAGAATCCTGATTTAAAAAATTAAATAATACATTGATGATATTAGTAAACACAATACAATTAGTTTGTTTAAACATTATACCAAACAATTATTATAATTAACATTTTTTTCCAATAGTACATGTGTGCAACCAATCTCATTATAAAAAAATGTTGAGTTGAGCAATTTGTTTACATTAACTCCATTGAAAATATAAAAATAGAATTAATCAATGATATTTTTCTAACACCCCAAGGGGATGTCTAAAGGTAGTCACAATGCAAGGTGTCTTTGATGAGCAGTTGGTAGTCTACAAAAGTTACAGTTGATTAAAACTCGTCACTAGGAGGAAAATTGTGTATTACATGAACAACAACAAATTCAAATACCTATCTTTCCATAAATAATTCCTTGTTATTGGAGTGTTCCTCGAATGAACAATTTGCACTAAATAATGAGCACCTACAACTATTCACGAACTTGCAATGTTCCAATGACTGCATGGTCGACAATCAATATATAACTAGTTCTTCCTATTAATGTTTCTAGATACATAACTATTCATGCACATACTAAACATGGAAACACTATGTTTTTATTTAACAATATTCAAGAATTCTTACAGACAATCAAGAGGACCACAAACTGGCAAAAGTGTTATTGACGATTTGGGAGGAACGAATACATGAGATAGGACAAACAACCCAAGATTTGGAACATCTATTTTATACTTGGAAATCATATAACTTTTACCACAAAAGG
Source organism: Pseudotsuga menziesii (assembly GCA_001517045.1). NCBI lineage: Eukaryota > Viridiplantae > Streptophyta > Pinopsida > Pinales > Pinaceae > Pseudotsuga > Pseudotsuga menziesii. The sequence goes on from LPNX010421896.1 coordinate 399,109, forward strand.
AGAATTCATTTTTGAACATCGATCACAGGTAGAGAATATGACGAAGCACCATACAAAGTATGGTTGTAACAATTTTGGTATTTACTTTGAAAATGGATATGAAGAGAGAAGACATCACTACCCTTCAACGATTGAATTGGCCTTGGTGTTTACTTCAACATTTTTTCTCTCATCTCGTACAATTTTTTGGATTTCCTCATAGAGATGTTTGAGTGGCATAGATATCATACTTTGGATCACTATATTTTTTTTTTGTAAGTTAAAAAGAATCTTGTATTGCTGAAAAAGAAAATAATGTTACAATCATCTTTCCGCTACCGGCTAAAGGGCCAAGTGAGGCGAAAAGGAGTGGCTAATTGCCAAAAAAAGAACACATAACACTTGATTGAAAGCACAACTAACACTAAAGCTAGATCCACTGTAGGATCATAGCAGAGGGTAGCTGAAAGAAAAGAAATGACTTGGAAATGACAAAGGAGAAGAACCCAGCCCTGAATGTGCTGATTCTCAGGTTTTTCCTTTTTTTCCTAATTTTTTCTTGACTTGTATCCATTCCCCTGAAGTTGGGGACACTAAGGCCAGTTGCATCACATCAATGGACGGATGGTGGAGCTCCCTATCCGAGTCTGAAGAGTAGGATTCATGGAATATTTTATTCCCTTGATGGGGGCCACTTTTCATGCCTTCATCTGCTAGAAGAGGCATGTGTACCTCAGGCAGAGGTGGAGTGGATCTTTGTTCCTGTTCAGCTAAGGGCGTGTCTTCATCAAGCTGGTTGGTTTGAGAATTATTGTCTTCATCTAGCTGGTCGGCTTGAGAATTATTGTCTTCATCTAGCTGGTCATCATGAGAATTTGATACATGCAGTTGCCAGCGTTTGGCCCTGTGTGCTTTCGTTGTTCGTTGCTGATGGGTGCTCTTTTGCGAACATGCATGAAGAAGGTGGCCCACTTGTTGACATATCTTGCACTTGAAGGCTTTGTTTTCATAGTCCAAGGCTTGACTCCAGATGGAGTTACCTAGTTTTAGGTTGATCATGTCGGGGAGCCCATAACTGATATCGATGGTGGCAGAAATGCAAGCAAAGGTGAAAAGACCCTGAGTTGAGTGAATGTCATCGGAGGACAAGATGCAGCCTAGTGCACTACCTATCCCTTTGAAGACTGTTTGAGTCCAGAAGTGGATTGGTAAGTTTGGAAGACGAACCCATATGGGCACCTTCGTCACTACCATCGTTGAAGGGTCGAACGAAGGAAACCAGGGGGTTATGAAAATCCTAGCAGACCACCAGAACTAGGGCCCTTTGCTTGTGACCGACAGAAGGTCTTCTCGAGAAGGAAAATTTACTAAAAAAAATCCCTTTGAGCAGAGTAATACCTTAGAGTCCTCGAGCCAGTTGGATTTGATCCATTCGAGGAGATCTTTTGTTTTTGGCCACCGCCCATTGAATCTGCAGATTAGGGTCTCTTCTTTGTGCAAGAGAAGGTTCTGGATGACTTTCGGCTGCTTGATCTCCAGAGTGGGCACCTCCTCGGATTTGTCTACTATGTAGACTGAGTGAGGGGTTTGGACCGGATGTTGAGTTGTAGAGAGCCCCTCACGCGTTGCCTATTTGAAGGACTTAGGCCGAGAAGTAGAGGATTTGTTGTTTCCTCCCCGAAGACTGGCCACCATGGAGATGCATGCATCTTTAGAGATCCCAAGGATTTGGAGTTGTAGGTGGTCGGAGAGTTTCCGTCCTACATAGATAAGCCCTTGCAATCCTGAAGGGGTACCATCTGCATGTTGAATCAAGCATTTCAGTTGTAGAACAGAGCATTGTGGGTTCACTCGCAAACAGAGAGAGACCCCCTTCAAAGATCTAACGAAAACTGAAAAGGAATTTCCTGCTGAGTTCTCATTCGCATGTATCCCGCGGTGGAAAGACAAATCCTTATTGTGCTGGTGCAAGCCGGAGCCACCTGTGCCTCTCTTGCCCAAGCACAGTGTGCGGGGGTGCTCGGCCAACTTTGGCACCATCTTCGTATGGAAATCCATCATAGTCCGGCCTGCTGGGATGCTGCTGATCTGGGTGTTGACGAGTCTGAAGTCATGGAGACTCTCAATCACATTCAAGAGCTCAGAATGGGTGATCCCTTTGGAAGCTGTGAACTACCCTGAATGGGAAATCTCATTGTGGGACTGTAAAAACCCTAGAACTGCCTCTTTCGCCATATTTCGCTCCTCTCTTCCACAACCCTCTATATTTGTGAATCCCATCAAAAAAATCGGATCACTATAACTCTTAGTTGACTCAATAGAAAGAGATGGGTTGGTCAATTTAGGATGAAACATAGTTTCTTTGGATTCCAATTTTTCAAAAATTGAGCATATAGAAGTGTTCCTACATGTCATTTCTATATCACCCATTGGATTTTTTTACTGCAATGGGAGGTATTATACCATCAATATTGGGTAGTTTATCAATAATATAATGGTTTGGTGTATCAAGGTGATGGTTCTCCTTCAACCCTTGAGATTTTGAACAACCACATAATACCAGGGTGTCATAAAAGAGATTTAGTTCATGATGAAGTACCATTGACTAAATATTGTGGTTATAAGATTTCATGTTACGATTAGCAGGGAAAAGTGACTTTCCATTTTTGTCTACTACCTACTTGTGGTATCTTGCTTCTAACAAGATATTGTCGTGTTTTTCAACTAGTGGAACATCCTATGCATCTGAATTTGATCTCGAATTGGGATCTTACATAATTCAATGCATAATTATTCACATGCATGTGCATAAATAACATAGATTCAATTAAATGATAAAAATATAATCAAAATCCAATCCTACTGTAAATGATAGGGGAGAAACTGAATTTTGAATAATATGGTATGAGATAGAAGATGAAGAATTGACCATTTGATATTATAACGATTTTTACATGCATTTGAGACAAACCAACAAAAAATGTGTGACTACATTCTTAAAAGAAAGTTTGTGAATCATATAACATTCTAATTTTGAAAAGACTTTTGAACTATTTTTCAAGTATATGGTGTGACTTTAAGAAACGTATGTATCCTATGGAGTATTTTAATTTAATTTCGTATCATTTTAACATGAAACATAAAATCATAAGGTTGTTAAATTAAAATTGTGTGTTTGTTTCCAAGTTTCACATCGATGCGTTAATAATAATAAAGCGCACTAGTGGGCGTATAGAATTTGCGCATGAAATAAAACATACGTAAAATATCTGCAAAATAAATTATTTGCTAAGATATACTAGAGTAAGTTTGCATTTCCATATTTAATTTAATAGAATACATTGCATTTGTGGATATATCACACCAATTAACTGTATCCATTAAGGTGCACCGAAAATGAAAATAAGCGCAGGGAATTTTCATTAATGCATTGAAATATCCATCGGGAAAATGAGAAGGAGTTTTATTTTCAAAAAGTAAGTTTAAAAAAAACTCTTTATCATAGAAAACTTAAACACCAACTCAATATTTTGCCAAAAGTTCAAGGGAGAGTTCTGCAAGAGATATTACTGGGGAAGACTTTGGAGTTGCCAATGTTTTTCGAAACGCCAAATTTGTAAGTTACTGTGGATCACATACAACTCTATATAGCAAAAATTCCAGGCATTCAGTTTTCCCATAATGATTTAAGAAAATTAAATAAATATTCCGAACAAATTTTACAATGTATTTGAAAAAAGAAAAGGTTTTTACTAGTTGCCTTCAATGTTGTAAACCCTTGTATTTTTGTTTCTTCCCTTTTCTTTTACGTGACTACAAAATTTAATGATAGGGTTTTATGTTCTCTTCTATTCAGAATGAGATTATTACTTTGTTTATAGATTGCATATTTAATGTTTTTGTGTATTTATATATGAGGCATTAGACATCTAGTTTTTTTTTCAGAAAGAAAAAAACTTGCCTTGTTATTCTCATTAAGAATCAAAGGACATAATTACATTCTCCCCTAAAGCAGGTTGCTCACCAACAAAATGCCCAAGAGTGCTGCCGGGGGGAAAGGCTTAACAGCAAAAGATGTGATCCCATCAGAAAACTGTCTCATCATAAGGAAGAGGACTGTCCACACATCCACATCTACCGAGCACCAAGAGGAGCTGAAATAGCAATCCAAAAGAGGACGCTCTAGTAATCAATACAAATATAAGGGAGAAGAAACACCCCTTTACCCTGCTCAGAAGAGCTGAAAAGCATCCTGAGACACCAAATGGTTCTCGAAGTATTCCTTAAAACTGCCTTTACCCTGAGGATAAGAGAGCGATGTTTTGGAGAGGTGGTCAGCTATCCGATTGTGCTCTCGGTAGATGTGGGAGAAGGACAATTCCTTAAAGCTGGAAATGAGATTTTTTGTCTCCCTGCACCAATGAAAGAGGTCAGGTGGGGAGAGAGCAGTCGATCTCATCGCCCAATTGATGATCACTTGTGAATCACCATATACATGTGTGAGGGGGATCTCCATCATTTGGGAGGAGGAAAGAAGTGCCCATAAACTGAGCAATTCTGCTTTTGTGTTGGTGCCTTGTCCAACCCCTAGCAAGAACTCCAAGAAATGTGTCTCATTTATATAAATACAGTAACCCACTCCAGCTAACATACAGTTTGATGCTCCATCCATAAAACCACAGGGGTAAATCATGCAAGGGGCTTGCCCAATGTTTCTTCTTTTTTTATATTTAGAGACTGTCAGCTTCGGGGCAGCTTTTGTGTTGAGACAGTAATTGGACATCTGTTGCAATGGGTCCACTTATTCCATTAGTTGTTGAAATATATCATTGCCAATTTTTTTTATAAATGCTATTGCTTTTTTAGTGTGTACAAAACATATTAACGTATCGATGCACTTTATCTGAAAGTGCACTATTTCAATTTTTCTTTTTGAAATTCACAAGTATATCGGTGTGATACATATAAGTAATACACGCCAGTTCTCTAATTGTAAAGTTACTATTTATATTATTTATAATTTTAAAAAACTTTCCATACTATACTAGTGGGTATATATCTTGTTTGAATAATAAAGCGCTAGTGTGTATCTCTATATAATGCACACCTAATACCCATAACGTGTTTTTAGCTCAAAAATATTTTGTTATTTATAAAATATATTTATTAGTTTCTTTTTTTAATGATGCATGGCCTTTATTGATAGAAGATGTTTGATACAAGTTCAAGGACAAATTCTTTTTGTAGCGAGCACTGTGGGAGCACATTCCAAAAATAAGAAAAAGCAAGTTCTTTGAAATATTACTAAAAAATTAAAATATTTGAATTATCTGTATGTTTAAATGATGTGTATTGGTTAATGTCCGTGATGCAGAGCAAAAACTTGAAGAAACTTGATAAGATCATTTGCAAAATGAGTGGAAAAGAGGGTAAAACCTTGATGAAAAAGTTGCAAAGAGATGAATTAGGTGATTCAAAAGGTAATCAACACAAAAATTCTTTGATTTTTCAGTAATAATGCACTTCTTAAGAATATTGCTAACATGCTTCAAACTATCTACCTGACATTTGTTGAGGGATCTTAAGGGACCGACAACAAGGGAAGGGAATGTTATCCTATGAAGAAAAAAATTATAAAGATGTAAGTGATGATGAATTGGTCCTCAATTCTTCTAAAGTGGCGGTGGAAGTTACTGAAAGGGTAACATATTTTGTAAAACTACGTGAGATATAGTGGAAGGAAAATATAGACATACTTTCCATTTACATTACAAAATCTATTGAATGATTCCAAGAACCAAGCAATATATAAAATACGAGGAGTGTTTCTAGAGAAATGGTCAATGAGACCTGTCAGAATTGCAATAGAAAAATACATACAATAACAAAAAGGAATTCTTTAAGAAGTATTATTCCTAAACACGATTTTCTCTAATGTGTATATACTACTACTAAATCTCCTTCGGACTTTGGGGGTATACATATCAGGTACCCCAAGCTCATGAATCTGGACATCGGGGTAAAATTGATTTGGAGATTGGTATTGGGGGAAAATCTTGGTGGAAAGTCATTCTCTATCTCAAGTATCTCAAGAATACAAGGATTTGATGTCTAAAGAGTCATGAAAGGGAGTCATGCGTTTCAGAAATTATGCAAATAAATCAGGAAAATTATTCAAGATGGTTTGTATTGGATCCCAAGGAATGGAAAGCATATGGACAAGACTCTCTACGACAACCAACCAATGATGTGGTGGAAATTTACAATTCTCAAGAGCAAGATGAAGAGCCATGTCTTTTATAGTTTATGGTTTATTTCCATGTCTTTTTGTTGGGTTAGTTTATTTTAATATACAACTTTCAAGTTGCTGACATTTTGGATGTACTATTTTACAAGCTTTTGGTAGTGTCTTAACTGCAATTTACTGCTTGGAAATTATTAAGGAATTCTATTTTTTGGGTCTAGTTTTGTACAATTTGGATGGCTTTAATAATGGTTTAATATCAAACCTCTTCTTTTTTTTGTTAAAAATTTATATATTATTACAAATTATTATTATTATTATTATTATTATTATTGAGCTAGGGAATCAACAACTAGGATTGGGATGGTACTCGCATGACACAAGGTCCAATGTTCCAATCCCGTCCGCTACCACTAAACCCTTCGGTGCACCCACACAACCCACAAGCATAGGGAATGAGTAAGTCGAGGTGATTTAAACTCATGACCTCTATTACAAAAAATCATCTCATTTACAAGTGAATAACCAATCGAGCTACACTCCTATAGGCGATTACTACAAAAATGATGAAATTAATATTTGGACTATATATATTTACTTCCATATCAATATAAAAACTTGTTTTTATGTGATTTTCATTTTTAAATAATATTTTGAAAATCCCAAAGGACAAACGAGGTGTTATGCGAAAAATTATGGCAGGGGTGTCAAAAAATATGTGTAAGGAGATGGTTAAAGAAATGAACATAATTGCATTGGAAGAGGAGCCGTGTCAACAACAATGTGTGTTATGCGAAAAATTATGGCAGGGTTGTCAAAAAATATGTGTAAGGAGATGGTTAAAGAAATGAACATAATTGCATTGGAAGAGGAGCCGTGTCAACAACAATGTGCATCAAATGCATGTATTAGTAGATTTTTTTATTTCATGTGCATGAAATATTAATTTTAAATTGTTTTGTTGCAAAATCCAAAACAAAATGGAACCCATTTAGCACATAAGATAGGACGACAAGGAAGAAAAGGGTAGATCACAAAGTTTGTGAGTAATTGTGTTTTCTTTGCTCAGGATTTCATATTTGTTGTGATCTTTATATTTTAATCATTTTACACTCGTCCTTGAATGTTTGCTAACAGGTGTTAAAATACAAAGAAGAGCCATCCAAAGAATTGATTGACATTGGGTTAAGTATGGATTGCAAGTCTGTGTTGTGATATCAAGAGTTAATTGTGCAATTTGTAAGAGGATATGTTGTTTTACTTCTCTCATTTTATAATTAATAGAACAATAAGAAACCTTTATATTAAATCTATGGCTTGTCACAGTGTTTAAAATTCACATAACATGAAGTATGGAGTGAAGCCAACAAAAGAGTTGTTGAGAGATGACATGGAAAATGACTTTGAAATAATGCATAACATTTATGACTTACTTCTTGCTATGGTACACTTATCTATTCACATAATCAAGTATATGGTTTTTTTTGTATTATTCCCAACGATGTAGATATACTCATTACATTTTTTTATGTTTGTAGATGGAACCTAAAAAGGGGGGACAAAATAAAGCCAATAAAAAAAACATTCGATCAAACAACCCAAGTACAATATCATCTACACATGATGAAGAAATGAGGCGCCATGCAAGTAGCTCGAGCATTGACAATAGTTCGAGTGAATAATATATATATAATTGGATGTTATCGTAAGTTGTATGTTTAAAATGATTCTTTGTGAAAATAAGATATTTTATTTTATATACTAGACATATTGTCCCACTTGGTCACCAATAAGTGCAACAATTACATATTGACATTTTGATTATTGTGGAATTTTTTGTTGTCCTATCTTGTATGACGAATGGTCTTTTATTCATATATAATAAAATGGTTTCTTATTATATTATGTTGTCCAATGTTGTGAAATGTTAGATTGCTGATTAAATATATATATGATTACATATTACAAAGAACATATGTGTAATTTGATGTTATAACATATTAATACAATAATAATTATATCCAAATGCAATAATTAAAATTCATATATATATATATATATATATATATATATATATATATATAATGGAAAAAATAATTGTTTGAATTCAATGTACAATGTGGGGCATACGTAATTTGTTTACAGTATCTTATTCTTGCTTAAAAATGCTCACCTATGCTTTTAAACATATGAACAGCACCAATGATTCTATATGATATAAATGCCATGATGTTGATCTTAACATGGCACATTGATGCACATATACTTACCAATGCACTCCAAATACTATCAAAGGACTGTGATAGTCATCAAATTTAGTAGCATTTCGGTGCACATATAATGATAAGCACCTATGCATTTTTTTGAGCCCTATTTCTTGGTGTATTGGAAATGATACTACACACTAGTGCTATAATACATGCACAATGCATCATGCCATTATATCAATGGATTACATCAGTATATCACATTTAAAATGAAAGCATCGATGTTCTTTGAGATAGAAAGCTCCAGGTGTTATAACACATGGAATGCCCCAGTGCATTACTTTAGTATAACGCATCGATGTGGCGCATTTAAAGAATATTCCTTGGTGGTTTACATAAATGGAAAGCATTGGGGTGGAATATTTAATGTGTATTCACTAGTGCATTTGGTCTATGTATGCACACCAAAAAATATCCTACACTTTGACCTCATGTCACACATTTTTTTAGTTATAGAAATTTTTTGTTATATTTCCACCAAACCATCTATTATCTTTTTTGGATGTGTTAATGGATTTTTTTTATAACTTTTCCCAATCTTGTAACATTAGAAACCTTCACAAAAACCTCCACTAGAAGGTGTTTTCCTTTTAGTGTGAGAACCCTTTGATTGGATCGAGTGGTATTCAGTTGACAAAGATCATCAAGTTTTGGGATCCATACATCAAGGATTTCCTCATACATGATGAGAGGATTTATCTTACCTCCTTGAATTATATATATACATAACTATACTAGAGGTGATACCCACCACGTGAGCCCATGATGTGGACATGGAGGAGTTCTTGGTAGCCCATTGTATGGATGGGGGTACCTCTTCATAGGTCCTCCAAACGATTGATGGAACATGAGTTCCTAGAGACATGGGACATTGCAAAATGGGTGATATGAGTTTTTGTGGTCATCATGGACCCATAAGACATCCAACAATTAGATTATGGTTGTTAAGTTGGTACTGAGAAGCACATAATTCGAGTGGGCCCATATGCTTCTGAATCATTGTAGTAGGTAGAGGGGATACTTCAACTTTGTAACATTTATATGTGCATGCTTCTTTAAGAGGGTACAAATACTATGATCCCATGCCATTGTATGGGATATAGGGCCCATGGAGCCTCAAATTCAATGGTGGGGAGCTATGATAATTCAGAGGATAGGTGGTGCAGTCGAAAATATCTTCTGCTAGGATTTCTTCACTTGGTGGAGACAACTTTATGTAGTTGTTGAGGACTACCCCCACATAGGGATGGACTACGGAGGTGACCCATAGTTACCCTGGACACTAGGTCAAGCATGGGGATCTAATGGTATGAATGGTTATGCATTTTTGAATTTGTGTTTACATACTAGCATAGATGGTAGCTAGATTTATTTATGCGATACATGGTATAGATTACTCATCACGCATGTGTGTCCAAATGTTGGAATAGTTACACCATAATGACACCAAATATGATGGGAAAGGGTCAAGGGCTCCAACCATTCCCTGTTAGCACATAGGTGTGGATAGGGTCCCAAGGCTATGTTGGAGAGGATCCATGAGGATATATAGTAGTTACTAGAAAGGGTCATTGATGAGGGTTAGAAACACCTATATGAGGAGTTGATAATGATTTGCTTTTGAGCGCCACCAGATTTGTTATCCAGTATGAGGAGGATGGACATGGAACCATAGGTCATCCAAGACATGATGAGGAGTAACATCCCTTGCATCGGAAGACTAGGTAGTAATGAGGACATTGATGAGGAGGATGACTTTGAGGACCATACCAAGGATGACGATGAGGATGATTATGATGAGTAGGCATCATTATGGAAGTTCCCCCTTGCTATGAACATTAGATTTATCACTATGTATCAAACATTTATTAGACTAAGCGGTGAGCTCATTGATGTAAACACTTCTTATTTTTTGGTTGATGGAATATATACATTATGTAGATGTGATTTTATATGCATGAGACTTAATTTACGATGATATGTGATGCATGCTTTATTATTTCCTCTCTTATAGATGGATGATAATGGTTGTGGTTTTATATACACATAGATGATTTATTTTCTTGCTATTAATGAATGATATTCCAATCTAGAATTTAGTTTGTAACATAATATTTAAAACCATTAAGAACCTTGGTTATATGAATGAATATAATAAATTCAAACTATTTGACCAATTGTCTAGCTTGTAGATATTTTCTAAGGAGGAAAGGATTATGTACATTATAGCAATTATTCAACTATGTGACAAGAAACTAAGAATCTAAGAAAACATGAAGGTGACGAATGCACAAATGAAGGGAATCATCCAAAAGGCCAATTACAACATCATATTCGACTTAATTATTGGTGGTAACACCAATACACATTCCATTTACATGGATCAAGGAATGCGATGGGGAATACATGGCCAAATTGCTAAGGTGAGATTCAAAGAGTATATACTTATACCACTAGCAAAGCTAACGTGACATCGAGATTAATGATGCATTTGAAAAGGAAAAGAAACAAACCATAAGGCTCATCCTAAAGGAGAAGGATATAAAATGAGTATGGTAAAAAAAAAAAAATTCATTGGTCTCATGGATATAATTTCTTAATATACAACCCATTGTAGGTATATTGAGGAGTTTTCCATCTAGACTAGTAAGGAGGTATTCCCCTTGCCTAAGGAATTCTTAATGATGTAAGCACCATGACATAAATGTTGTCAATATTTAATTAATATTATTATTTATAGATAAATAGATTATTAGGTTACTAGTGAAAGGGTGTAACCCTTCACTATGCTTGCTCAAGCCTTACAAAGACGAGCTTATTGTAATTTTATAATCATGATCTAATATATTATTCTTATTTATCATTAAAAATGAAAGTCAGATTCGACTATTAACAGTCCAACCGGATACGGTTGTACCAAGTGGTATCAAAGCGGTTTTGCTCATACTTTGAGCTTGGATTCAACTCATCAACTCCTGATTTTCTTCACTACTCCATTTCATATTTGTCGTAACCTCACTCCCCGTTCTCCTCTCTTATCCATTCATTCTACTGTAAAAAAACTGCTCGCCCATGACCTGTTGCTCTCTCCTCCAACATATACGTCCTCCAACATCCACGCCCCCACTCCTATTCATGATTTCCAAACGCTCACCCAATAGTCGCCATTCTCTTCTCCACCGTCGCGCCACCACCTTCTCTTCTTTTCTCCATCCTCTCTGCTTCCCATGCTCCCACCTGCATCTTACCCCCTTTCCCCTCATGCTACCTCCACCATCCAATCCATCTTAACTGCATACATGCATGTGCATTTGCTTCACTCCTCCTCTTGATCCTCACTGGCTACTACGCCTCCCTTCCATTTCGCCTATTCATATCAATGCTTAACTCAAATTCCTCCCTTTCTGCACGTCCTTCCCCACAATCATTTTCACTGCTACTACCTCCATCCCCTTTCATGCTCATAATATCCACCCGCGCCAACCTTTCATCTCCTCCATGCAAACCCTAAATGCCAACAATCCTTCTCCTCCATGTGAAACCTAAAACCTGCAAAACAAAAACAAATTTTAATAAAAATTAAATATTATTTTTTTTCCAAGGAAAAAAACCATTTTATTCATAGAATAAAAAATGAACTACTCTGACGAGCTTACATCAGAAAGAACCTCTCTTAAGTTCTTGAGAAAAAACAAGCTCAATCCTTTTATCATAAAAGGGTTGTTCTATAAAGCTTACATCTCATAATTACAAAATAGATATGTAGATTTACTGTTCATTACAAAAACTGTTGTCTTTATCCCACATACATTGCCAAAAAATTGCTTCTGATTTTTTTATATTGTTTCATATCGATATGATGATATGCCTTTTGTGACTTCTTCTGTCTCCGTTAATCCTGGTTGATATGCTAATGCCTCCTTTGAGAGTGAATCGACTTCCGCATTCAATTATCAATATATATGAGCAAACGATATCCTTCTGATCATTTCTTTCAATTCCTAAATTTCAGAAAGAAGGTGTTGTAAATGTGGAGCTCGAATGATGTTCTTCCCATTTTCCTAATCCACCTGTTGAGGCCTGGAAATTTGCAGGCAAAAACAGCAAGGGATTCTCCCTAGTCAACGTTCCCAACTAGCCCGTGACAGTTTGGTGTAGGGAATCCGTCCGGTTTGGGATCCAGCTACCGTAGGTCAAGTAACAAAAACAAAGGGTTTTACCGGTTGCAGCCCGGTCCACCGTGTATATTTTTGTATTTTTACCCTAAGTTTGATATGCAAGTGCCTATCTAAGATGCAAATTGATGAAGAATGCAAGGAGTGGTCACAATGTGATGCCCAGGTTCTTACCTCTTGTCTTAGACTCTCTTGCATCTAAATCACACACAGCTAGAAAAAACAACACTAACTAAGCTGTCTCTACGGAGCAAGACTATCAATTAATGAGTAATGTAATACTGTTCATATGTTAAGATAAATCACAGATAGCTATTCTTAGAATCAAAACACATAAACATGAATAAAGATATACACAACAAGATAGCTCGTCAACTGTTAAAACATTCATTACTCATAGTGGAAATTATCACAGAATAAACTAGAGAACATTCATGTAAGAACATAGGTTCAGAAAGTTAGAATGATCTCACGGTTAATGAAACACAGCTGAAAATGAAATAGTTCCCCTTCAACATTGTTCATTTCATCACATTTGAACATTCCACACAGCACTTTCTCCAATAGGCAAAAATTTGTAATTTATTATTGCAAAACAAATTAGTTCCTCTTACAACAAGTAGTTCACAAGTTTCTCTGGGAAAAATCCCTCTTTCTATCTCATTCTCCCATACTTATACCAAAAGGGGAAACCTTTTGGATTCCCAACCGTTCCCTCTCACTGTTTTGTCACTTTGTCAATACTCATGATTCATCCAAACGTTACGTTCCAGATAAAGATTTTATAAAAACTGGGAAAATCTAGGTAACTGCCGAAATGCCCAAGCACGAGCCTTTGCTCTCTAATGATTAAGCTTGACCGTTCCTCGGTCTCCTTTTAGACCCTCATAATTTTCTTCTTCGAGCAACGATTCTGCCGCCTTATGCTTTAACATGCTTTGTCCTTCAACTGCACCTTCTTCACCGCAATAATCTTCAACGAGATCCCAGAAACTGCCATGTCTGTCTGCAATCAAACAAGAATTCATCATTTATTCCGTCTATCTTTAATAAACATAAACCATGATATTAAAAATGGGTACTAAAGAAGAAAAAATCGGAGCTAGGTTCTTATGTGCAAACTTCAACCTAAACCAGGCACACAGGTCTCTTACGGAACAACAACTATCGCATAACAATCGGTGGGAACGATTAAGAAAAGGGCATATAAAAACCTCCATCGGTGAATCAAAACACTTGACGTCGGTTCATTAGTGGGTTACGCAGCCGCAACTGCGGGTAACCTACACTCTAGGACTTTCGGCACACAGACTAAAAAATGGCGCGATAAAACATTGGAGGTCGGATCCTTTGCAGGCATCGGATATCTAGTGAGCTACACAGCCGCAACGGCGGAAGTTCAAAGGTCAAGAGAAACCCGCGGACCAGTCAACATCAAAAAAACAAAGAACAGATCATCAACGAAAAGACAAATAGTCCGATGGGCAGTTAGATTATTCCGGAGCCGCAACGGCGGAACTCAATCAGCCTGCAGCCTCCGATCAAAGTCAAAACTCTTTCTGAAAAATGCAAAGAAAGGTCTTTTTCAAAACAAAACCCAGGTTTAGTGAAAGAATTTAATTATTAGCACCACACGTAACTATCCTTTGAAAGAAGGGCAACCGAACAACTATTTTAACTTCAAAGATAAAACATCGAAAAAACCGGCTGAGCCTTGTAGCCCAAAATATGCACAGACTCGAACGAAATCCCGAAAGGCAAGAAAAATGGCCTCAAACAATCCACACGTAGCAGAGTAGGAACAAACGGCCTTCAACAAAATCAACAAAGGGGGGCCAAAATTTTTAGAAATTTGGGAAAAGTTGCAGCTGCAACAATTGGTGGCTCACTATTGAATTCAGATCTCTGAATAAACTCCTCCTCGAGCAATAGACTGTTTAGTAGCGAAACCAACATGCTGAATTCTGCTAGATGTTTGGATTCCCATAATGTCACATATATGAACCTGTAATCATTGACGATAGTCCAATTTTTAGGGAATGGAAACCAAAATTTCAAGGTCAGGCTAACTCTTTTGAGGCTTAAGCAGGTGGATTTCATTTTAACTTTGTCTTCGGGTAGCTTCTAGCTTAGACGCCACAGGATTGTAATGCATGGTAAATAGAAATATTCGTTTGTTCCCCCATTTTTTGTTTGTGGACTTTATGTCCTTTTGAGTCCTCCTGATGCCTTTTCTTCTGAATTTTATTCAGGCTCTTCTATCCATAGTGTCCTTTTGTGTGAGAGATGTATTTAATTTTCAGCTCACGGACGGAGAATAAATTTTGGCAATATGTACTCATATAATTCAGTACTTTGTTTCGATGATATTTGCTTTCTTAGGAGTTCTGACTCTTATTAGCCATTTAGTTTTCAATTCCTAGCATGGGATCATTTAGATATAATAAACTGCTTACCCTGCTCTCCTTTCCATGGGTATTTTGCTATCACCCCCTAGGACGTTTTAAATGTGAAATGGATGGAGCCTCGAAATATTATTCCAGACCTTTTGATTCTGAGTTATTTCAGGGATTACGCTGGACCTCAAAGTGCTCATAGACGTTTTAGGAAAAATATCTACTAGAAGAAATTCCAACAGATTCAAATAGTCTAATGCCCAAAGAATCTAAGTTTATCAAGGCTCCTGATTCTCTCCATGCAACCAAAAGTTTTCTTCCTTTATTGGAATCAGGAGAAAACTACACTAAACAAACAGGAAAAGAACAAGTCAAAATGGCAAAACAAGTCAATTATTGATGTACAAACCGGAAAAAAAAAATCAAAATTAAGAAAAATAAGGCTTAAGAACTAAACCATTTACTGGAAATTTCTCTTCCCATCCCTGTAAATCCTGCAACTTGTAGGTTGAGGGGCCAAGCGTTGTTGCAATCTGGAAAGGGCCTACCCATAACTGTTGGAATTTCGTGTGTTTTCCTTTCTCATCATGAGGGTGATCCCACTTGAGAACCAAATCTCCCACCTCAAATTCTTTTGTTCTAGCTTTGTGCTTATCAAACCACATATTTACTACCTCTTGTCGTTGTTTAAAACGTTCTCTGGCCCTGGATCTAGACTCCTCTGCCTTCAAAAGATTATGTATCCTCATCTGCAAGACTTCATTATTTGATCCTCTGGATTCTTGAGCGATTATGGAAGAGGGTAGCATGATATTGGGGGATAGAATGGCCTCTTTTCCATAAACAAGGGTATATGGGGACACACCTAACGAAGTCTTGGGGGTGACCCTATCAGCCCAAAGAGCATTTGGTAATGCTGAATGCCAATTTCTCTGGTTTTCTATCACAATCTTTTTTAAGGTTCTAATCAGATTCTTGTTCAAAGATTCAGCCAAACCATTTCCTTGTGGATAATAATTTGCAGAGTAATGCAACTTAATTCCTTTTTCATAAGCAAATGCAGTTAATCTAATAGAGGAAAAATAAGTGGCATTATCGAAAACTAGAGAAATTGAAACTCCAAACCTGGTCATAATATGATCTTGCAAGAAGTCCATGACCGCATCTTCATTCACTTTACACAATGGAATGGCTTTGACCCAATGAGTGAAGTAATCGGTTGCCGTTAGAATATACTTGTGTTGCAGGGAAGAATTTGGCTTTATCTCCCCAATGATATCCATCCCCCACTGCTCAAAAGGTTCTGTTATCATCACAGGCTTTAATGGTCCTCCCGCTTTAACTTGTCTTCCACCACACCTTTGACAAATGTCACACTTTCTGACATGGGCGTGTGCATATTTGAACAGTGTGGGCCAATAGTATCCGGCTCTAAGAATTTTATGAGCTGTAGTGTCTCTGGAGAAATGTTCCCCAGCAGGCCCATCATGTAAATCTATCATGACCTTCTTCGCATCTTCTTTCTCTAAGCATCTAAAAAGAACTCCATCATAATTCTTTCTGAATAATATTCCTTCAATAATCTGATATGAGGCTGATTTAAGACGTAGTGCTCTTCTTTTCTTAGAATTCCAATGTTTTGGTAACAATCCCGCTTGAAGGTAATACACAAGGTCTCGATACCAGGAGTCCGGAGCTATGAAAAGAGGACATTCATCCATTAAATGTAACTCAACTTCGTCTTCCCAGTCATGTTCTTCATTGTCTTTAATTTTAGTCATTAGTTTGCATAATCCTTGCCCTTTAACTATGGAGGCTGGCTTGAATTCAAGGTCATACTCCTGTAGAGTTGTTACCCAGTTGCCTCTTCTTTCTCCTAACTCCTTTTGTATGAAAAGACACCTCACAGCTGGGTGTGGAACTATTACCTTTGTCCGGTTCTTAAGTATATATGGTCTGAATTGTTTTACCGCTTTGAACACTGCATAAGCTTGTTTATCCACAGCTGTGTAATTCAATTCAGCCCCTTGCAGACCAGTGCTCATAAATGATATAGGGAACTCATCTCCCCCATCTTCCTTCTGGGTAAGCACCGCCGCTAGTGAATTGTCAGATGCAAAAGTGTATAAAATAAAATCTTTCTCAAAATATGGACTTTTGAGAGAAGGTGCGTGTGCAACAGCTGTATTTATTTTACTAAATGCATTCTTCTCGACATCAGTCCACTTGAATTGTACACTTTGATTTACCATTTTTTGCAAAGGTTTAACAATTTAAGCGAAATCTGGCACAAACCTTTGCACGAAATTTATTGTCCCCATAAATGATTGCATGCCCTTTTTATTATGGGGTAAGGGAATCTGTTCAATAGCTTTGATCCTCTCTGGGTCTATGGAGATACCCTTCTTAGAAACCACATCACCCAAGAGCTTACCCTCGGTAATGGCAAACACGCACTTCTTGGGGTTTAATGAGATACCATATTTTCGGCAGCGTTCAAAAATCTGTTTTAGATGAAACGCGTGTTCCTCCCTTTTCTTTGAGAATATCATAATGTCATCGAGTTATACTATAGCACTGCGGCCAATCAGACCGCGGAAAGCTATGTCCATAGCCCTCTGGAAAGTAGCTCCAGCGTTTATGAGTCCAAAGGGCATCCTTCAGTAAGCAAAAGTTCCCCATCTGGTTCTGAATGTAGTTTTAAGTCTATCTTCTTCAGCTACTAACACTTGATTGTAGCCTAAGAATCTATCTAATAAAGAGAATAATTCAAAACCTGAAACCATTTGCAATATCTGTTCCATGGGTGGGACAGGATAATTGTCTTTATCTGAAGCGCAATTTAAGTTTCTGAAATCCACACATAGTCTAATTTCTCTGGATTTTTTCCTCACTGGTACCAAATTTGAAACCCATTCCGAGTGTCTGACTTTGAAAATAATTTTAGCATCCAATAGCTTCTTTACTTCATTCTGAATCAGAGGATCCAATTTAGGATACATTTTCCTTAAAGGTTGTTGATAAGGCTTGACTCCAAATCTGATGGGGATAACATGCTGAATAATATTGGTGTCATAAGTCTTCAGATCTTCATACGTCCATGCAAAAACATCTTTGTATTGTTTGAACAGACTGATGAACTTATTCCTTTCACCGGGAGAGCAGCACTTTCCCAAATTCACATATTTAGGCTCAATTTCAGTCCCTAAATTAATTAACTTGAACTGTAGAGATGAGCTATGAGTATTCACATTCACTGGCCTTCTGAATTTCTCGTTTAGATCAAACATTCGCTCTAAAGTCCTGACTCCTTTAGGAATAAAATTATCAAATTTTAGCTCGGCTTGATGTTCTTCATCGTCAATAATCACCCCTTTGAAGGTCTCGTCATTTGTCAGGTATTCTAGAATCTGTTGATCATCATAAAAAACTCGTAGATTGGTGATCATATCTGGAACCGAAGGCCTGAAAAGCATTCAACAGAGCACCGATTATTAGAGGGCACAAGCCTCACAGTTGAGGTGGCCAAGAAGTCAGCTGCCGCATTATTAAGTCTAGGAATTGATACAATGTTAAATGCATGAAAATATTTAAGCAAATCCCATACTTCATTTTGATAAGCTTTTAAATGAGGAGAAATGCAATGTATTTGATTTCAAATTTGTTTTACAATTATTTCAGAATCCCCAAACACTTTCATGTTTTTTACCTTTAATTCAATTGCTTTTATTAGTCCCTGAACTAGTGATTCATATTAAGCTTTGGTATTGGTGCATTCAAACTCTAACCTACATGAAAGAAAATGTTTATTTTTTAAGGATCAATCAGGACACAGCCGGCTCCTGACCCCTCCAAAGTTTTAGAACCATCAAAGAAAAGTGTCCAAAAATCGCTTACCACTACTGTGCGTGAATCAATACCTACATCTACAGTTAAGTCTACTATTTTACAATTGATTTCATCAGCCTGTGAGAACCGGAGATCAGACTGAGCGTTTGATGTATCGTTGGCTTCTTCTGCTTGATAATTTCCCGTTTCTAGTTCAATAAAGTAATTTCCCAAAATAGAATTCACTGATTCATTTTTCTCTTCAAACTGAGTAACATTGTGTTTCATGTGGGGCTCCCTTAAAAAATTTTAATTTAATTTGGGATTCCTTTATAAGGTAGCCACAGATGTGACCAGTCCAATGCAAAATATCTACTCAGTTTTGCCGACCGATCTCTGCTCAAAACAAGTCCATAAGCTTCTGGTATGTCAGCCACCACGATGTCAATGAATTGACATACTTTATCATTTGAAGATAAGTGAATGAGAACATCCTCCATTTCCCCAATTACCTTCACATTCATTCTATCCAACTGAATAACCCTCTAGGTAGATGGTTTAGGTTTCCCATTTATCTTTTTGCAGATTGACAACATGATAACGTTGACTGATGCCCCCGAGTCAACTAGGCAGTTATGCACGTTGGGGTTGAAAATTTCAAAAGTAAGGAGAAAAGGTGGAATCTTGCATTTAGGCTTACCTCCCACACTTGCTTCACCAATTTCTTCTTCTTGGGGCTGATTGTCAGTGGGAAGCTTCTCCTCTGATATTTCGAGTGCTTTCAATAGCTTTTCTTTCTGATGTGGCACATTGCACATCTCAAATAATGAGATGTTTTCCCTTACCTTTTTTATATCCTCCACAATTTCATAATCCATCTGATGTTCTGTGCGATTCGGTCTAACATTATTTATCTTTTCTTCATTGGGCTTAGTAGGCATGTTGATCTATTTAGGATTTTGACTGGTGATGGTAAATTCTGGAATTTTATTGGCTGAGGAGTTTTTTTGAAATTTATTAACATTCTTTTGAAGTCTCTTAATTTTTGGGAGCATAAGACTGTTTTCCTTAATCAACCCTTGGCTTCTTGTCGTTACATTTGTTTCTAGGATATCTCCATGTCTTAGATCCCATTCTTCCTCGGCATCAAACAACGATACACAGTCCCATAAAACCATGGCCTCATCCTCCTGTTTTTCTGTTGATTTATTGTTGTCTTTCCCTTCTTCATCATTATCCCCAGTTAATTTGGAATCCAACAGCTGATTTATAACCAACATCATTGAATTTATCCATTGAGGATAATTATTTTCACAATGGGGTTGTTGGTGAAAAGTGCAAAAGTTATCCATCCCTACCTCCGTTAAGTTCATAGATGCAGGGCTATGTGGAGGGGTTGGGATTGATTGTTATCTTCCCTTTTCTTGTAATAAGGCTTATAAAACTTCTGGGCTTCCTTTTCCTTTTCCAAGTCTATTATTCTGTTAGAGAGCTTTTGCATCATCTTTTCCATTCCTTCGAAATCTGGTGATTGTTCCTCTTTAGGCTTAGTAAATAACAAAGCTTTCCTCCCAACAATTTTTCCTCCCGATTGCTCAGGGTAGTCTTCGATGCTTTCCTTTTCACCCTCCACTCTTTCGGCTTCTTCATAAGTCTCTGCTAGCGTAGGTTTGGCTTTCATTTTGGAAAACATAGCCAACTCGGGTCCTAGAGCTGAAGTATAATACTCAATCAGAACTTTATCCGAGGGTTTGTTAGCTTCAGAAAAATTCTTAAGATAAGCTACAAATATTTGGGTAAAACTATGCACCTTCTCTTTTCTTTCTTTTTTTAAGGCACACAACCCTTTCATGAGAGCCGCATGAGTTTTTTGGGTTGCATATTTACTTTTAAAAATCCTTTCAAAGGTATCCCAATCTGGGATAGAGTTTGCAGGCAAACCAAAATACCATGATGTTGTTGCTCCTTTAAGGGTATGCAGAAAAAGTCTACAAACGACATCCTCATGTTCCCCAGCCCTCAACCATTCTATTTCCAAATAAAAACTTTATGAATGGTCATCTACCAACATTTTCTCATTTGGATCAAACTTAGGCAGCATCTTCTTAAAATCTTGAGGTAAGTCATGCAACGGAGGTGTTAAGCTCAGGGGTGATCTGGCTTTCCAAGCTGGTGGTGGATTTGGTTGATTAGGGGGCTGGTTTGCATTTACAATTGCCATGAGTATGGGTGGAGAGTGAGGAGGTGAACGAATAAGAGTTCGCACAGGAGAACAGTAAGGTGTGTTTGGGCCTACTTGATTCAAAGGTTGAACAATTTCCTGTAACACTACTTCTACTAACTCTTCCAAATCTCCAACCAACACTGAATCATCCAAGATGGGACGATCTTTCTTATTGTATTCTCTTCGGGGTAAATCAAGGATAATGGGTAATCCTCCAATACTCTTTACATAATCTCGTGTGTGTCTTCTCAGATCATTTACTACTTGGTTGTCCACAACAAACAAATGTTCTCTATTCTCTTCGGTATTTGGATCAGGAAATATACTGCTTTCAAAATTATCACTGGTGGAGTCATTTTGAGGAAAAGGATTTCCCCGGCCAGCCATGCACTGGTGGCCCTCCTAGTGCCAGAAACTGTTGAGGCCTGGAAATTCGCAGGCAACAACAGCAAAGGATTCTCCCCAGTCAATGTTCCCAACTAGCCCGTGACTGTTTGGTGTAGGGAATCCATCCAGTTTGCGGTCCGGCTACCATAGGTCAAGTAACAAAAATAAAAGGTTTTACCAGTTGTGGCCTGGTCCACTGTGTATATTTTTGTATTTTTACCTTAAGTTTGATATGCAAGTGCCTATCTAAGATGAAAATTGATGAAGAATGCAAGGAGTGGTCACAATGTGATGCGTAGGTTCTTACCTCTCGTCTTAGACTCTCTTGCATCTAAATCACACACAGCTAGAAAAAACAACACTAACTAAGCTGTCCCTAGGGAGAAAGAATATCAATTAATGAGTAATGTAATATTGTTCATATGTTAAGATAAATCACAGATAGATGTTCTTAGAATCAAAACACATAAACATGAATAAAGATATACATGACAAGATAGCTCGTCAATTGTTAAAACATTCATTACTCATAGTGGAAATTATCATAGAATAAACCAGAGAACATTCATGTAAGAACATAGGTTCAGAAAGTTAGAACGATCTCACGGTTAATGAAACACAGATGAAAATGAAATAGTTCCCCTTCAACATTGTTCATTTCATCACATTTGAACATTCCACACAACACTTTCTCCAACAGGCAAAAATTTGTAATTTATTATTGCAAAATGAAGTAGTTCCTCTTACAACAAGTAGTTCACAAGTTTCTCTGAGAAAAAGCCCCCTTTCTGTCTCATTCTCCCATACTTATACCAAAAGGGGAAACCTTTCGGCTTCCCAACCGTTCCCTCTCACTGTTTTGTCACTTTGTGAATACTCATGATTCATCCAAACGTTACATTCTAGATAAAGATTTTATAAAAACCGAGAAAAGCTAGGTAACTGTCGGAATGCCCAAGCATGAGCCTTTGCTTTCTAATGATTAAGCTCGATCATTCCTCGGTCTCCTTTCAGACCCTCATAATTTTCTTCTTCCAGCAACGATTCTGCCACCTTATGCTTTAACATGCTTTGTCCTTCAATTGCACCTTCTTCGCCACAATAATCTTCAACGGGATCTGAAAAACTGCCATGTCTGTCTGCAATCAAACAAGAATTCATCATTTATTTTGTCTATCTTTAATAAACATAAACCATGATATTAAAAATGGGTACTAAAGAAGAAAAAACCGGAGCTAGGTTCTTATGTGCAAACTTCAACCTAAACCAGGCACACAGGTCTCTTATGGAACAACAACGATCGCATAACAATCGGGGGGAACGATTAAGAAAATGGCATATAAAAACCTCCATCGACGAATAGGAACACTTGACATTGGTTCATTAGTGGGTTACGCAGCCGCAACTGCGGGTAACCTACACTCTAGGACTTCCAGCACACAAACTAAAAAATGGCGTGATAAAACATCGGAAGTCGAATCCTCTGCAGGCATTAGATAGCTAGTGAGATACAAAGACACAACAACGGAAGTTCAAAGGTCAAGAGAAACCCGTGGACCAGTCAACATCGAAAAAACAAAGAATAGAGCATCAACGAAAAGACAAACAGTCCGACGGGTAGTTAGCTTATTCCGGAGCCGCAACGGCGGAACTCAATCAGCCTGCGGCCTCTGATCAAAGTCAAAACTCTTTCTGAAAAATGCAAAGCAAGGTATTTTTCAAAATAGAACCCGAGTTTAGCGAAAGACCTTAATTATCAGCACCAGGCGTAACTATCCTTCAAAAGAAGGGAAACCAAACAACTATTTTAACTTCAAAGATAAAACATAAAAAAACCGGCTGAGCCTTGTAGCCCAAAATATACATAGACCTGAACGAAATCCTGAAAGGAAAGAAAAATGGCCTCAAACAATCCACACGTAGCAGAGTGGGAACAAACGGCCTTCAACAAAATCAACAAAGGGGGGCCAAAATTTTTAGAAATTTGGGAAAAGTTGCAGCTGCAACACCACCACAACTTTAGAGTCTCCAAAAATCTGTATGTCTTGGATCTCGTTACTTCTGGCCACTTTTAAGGTTGCCCATAACGCCAAAAGTTTAGCCTTGTTGTTAGTAGCTTGACCCATGACATATTTTACCAGCATCTTCCTTTTTGTTGAAAAAAACAACTGCACCTGCTCCTCCTAATGGAGGCTCTCCTTGACTGGCTCCGTCGAAATAGGCCCATGGAATTTCACTGTTTATTACTGGAGCTCTAATAATTATTGTTTTGGAGATGACATTGTCAAGCTTGTGTTCCTGAATCTTTCTCATTAACAGTGAAATGGTGATGTCAATAGGATTCTACGAGTTGTTGAAAATGGATCTATTCCTTGCTTCCCAAATACTGTAAACAAACAGAACCAGAAATGCTTCAAATAGGCCTACCCTTTAATCGTGCCACCATGATTTGGTTCTTTCCTATAAAGTAGCATTTTATTTTTCATGTGCTCTATTCATGGAAATCTTTCCTACCACTCCCATCCATACGCTGCCTGCATATGGATAGAAGGCGGACAAATGTGAGTTTGTTTCATCACTTGATATGCACAAGGAGCATAATCTCGATCCTTCAAAGCCTCGTTTCTGTAACATTTCCCATGTCATTAGTTTATTGGAGAGAGCTAACCATATTGTGATTATAGTTTTTAAAGGGTTTTGTATCTGCTAAAGCCTTTTCCACCACCACTGTTTCTCTCCTCCTACTTTCTCTTCGTATGATGCTTGATAACCTAATTTGGCTATGTATTGCCCTGATTTAGGGTTTTTTGTCCATACCAGCTTGACTGGTTCAGTCCCAAGATGAATAAAACTTGTGACTTACAGGTTAAGAAATCTATTCCATTCTTCTGCATGTTCTCCTATCAGTCCCAAATCTTGGGAATCTTTCCACTGACTTTGTCCTCTAGAGGTCGAATCTCTACAAGAATCAAACAAAGTGAATATTTGTAATGACCTTGGATGTTGAATTAGACATGGTGAGAGTTTGAATTTTTCCCTTGCTCCAGTCCAAGGGTCTTCTCCCACTCTAACTTACCTTCCATTGCTATCCATTGTCCAACTAAGGGGTAAGCCAATACCATTTCTTTCCACCCTATGGATCCATGCTTATATGATTTGTCTGGGTTTCTTAGCCAATCTGTGAGGCTGTTGTCTGAGTAGTATTTGGATAAAATTACCCTGCCCCATATTGTTTCAGGGTTTCGTATAAATGTCCACATAGTTTTAGCAGCTAAAGCTTTGCTGAACATCTCTAAATTTTTATGCCCCATCCACCTAATTCCTTTTGGCCTAGATAAAGTATTCCATTTTTCCAGTACAATTCCTTCTGATTGCTTGTTGGCTGTCCAGAAGAAAGAGAAGCACAAATTTCTTATTTTTGTTAAAATTCCTTTAGGAATGTAATATATTGAGGCCCAATAGACTAGAATTCTTTGTAGCACTTCTTTCAGCAAAACAAGTCTTGCCACTCCAGACAATGACCGGTTTTCCCATATGTTTATCCTATTTTCAATCTTTTTGTAGAGCCATACGCAATCTTGAAAGGAATAACAATTAGGTTTTAAAGTAAAACCCAGGTATTTAAAACCCTCCCCAACAGGGGTAGTTTGGTATTATATTATCTCCCTTTTCCTCTGTAACATGTCTTCAGGGAACTCATTATGAATGAGGTTCGATTTTTCCACATTTACCACCATCCCTATGGCTCTTCTATACTTGTCTACCAATGCCAAAAAATCCTCAAGGTTCCTGATGGATCCTTCTCCAAACAAGAGTACATCATCTACAAATAGAGTATGAGTTACCTCCTTTGTAGCATATAATTTGATTCCTTTTATTGCACCTTATGCTTTGGCTTTGTGAATGATCCCGCTCAAGGCCTCTACCACCAATAAGAAGATGAATGGAGAGAGTTGACATCCCTGTCTTAAACCTCTTGTTGGTCTAAAAAAATTGGATGGAGATCCATTAATTATAAATGCAAATGAGGTGGATTGTAAACATCCCATTATCCACCCCATCACCTCCAAAGATACTCCAATTTTTATTAGTAACAATCTTACAAAAGTCCAGCCCACCCTGTCATAGGCCTTTGATAAATCTAGCTTCAGGGAAAAAGATCTTTGTTTTTCCTTTTTTATGGTGTGGACGGTCTCCTGTTCCAAAGACAGAACATCATGAATCTGCCTATTATTTAAGAACCCAAATTGTTCTTCAATTATGATTTCACTTAGAACTGGTTTGAGTCTTAGCACTAGTACCTTAGCAATGATTTTATCACAAATACATTTCGACCAAAAATCCGACGGCCGTATTGTCGAATTTTCGACACTTCTCTGTGGCATGTACGACACTATGATTTTTATAAGCATCGGTGGATTGTCATCGGTTATCCGACACCTTTCCCACCTGTCGGTTAAGCGACAACTCAGTTTACCATCGGTTAAATGTAAATCGTCGGTTATCCGACATCTAATTCATATTATTTGTCATTTAAACTTTAAACACGCGTCGCTTAAACGACGATAAGGAAAACGTAAGCGTCGGTTAAACGTAAATCGTCGGTTATCCGACATCTAATTCATATTATTTATCATTTAAACCTTAAACACGCATTGCTTAAACGACGATAATGAAAACGTAACCGTCGGTTACGCGTCGGTTAAGCGACAGTGGAGAATTTTTTTTTTTAAACTACACTTACAGGTCGTCACTTCTACAGCATGGTCGTCGGTTCACCAAAGAAACTTGTCTCTTAACCGATGGATTATGAAAACTTAAACATCGGTTAAGCGACAATATTGAATTTTTTTTTTTTTTTTTTAAATCACCTACAAGCCGTCGCTTAACTGACGGCTATAAGTGTTTAAAAAAAAAAATACAAATGCCAGATTACTGGAGACACACCTTGATGTTTGTATAGATTGTGAAATTACTACAATAAAGAGAATGTTGCTAACAAAGTGCCCAGAAAGGTGGTGAATAGCTTAGACACCATCTTGATTAAATGCTTAGACTGTCCAGTACATTGTTGTTTGGACAAGGTGGTGAATAGCTGATTAATGGGGGATCTAGTTTGAGTAAAGTGGTGCATATGCTACTTTCTGGTTATCAATGGTTATAGTTTTAAGAAGATAATGATAATTCTTAGTGTGAATAAATTCCATATTCCTATCTTTCAGATTTTCCAAGTGATAGTAGGGCACATCAATTCAAACTGTATTCTCTCTCGTAGAATTGTACAATTAACTCATCTTTTACCCATTTATTAATGAGGTGTGATATGCGTGTGTGTGTTTACTGTAGCTAGTACTGTAGAATGTGTATGTGTGTATAATGTAGCTAATACTGTAGTACTTTATTCTAGATCATCTCCTCAATCCAGTTAAATTCCACCTTTTTCAATTTATCTGCAATTTTTTTCCTCGACATATATCTTCTTTGTTTCAAGAATATGCAAACACAATACCACCAGAAAACACAACCTCGTAAACCCATTCAATCCAATATTGCATAAGAATGTTAAAAACTGAATGCAGAGATGCCCTAACTATGTTTTCTTCAATTATAGCAGGTTAGGATTCTAACCAACATCAAAATTTAAAAAAAAACTCAGAAATATGTTGTCAAAGTTAATTGATAGCTAAACAACAATGTTTACATGAGCAAGTTTCCAATTGAGACTTTTTATTCAAGCATACTTGGATACTGAATCAATGCCTGAAATCCTACATTCTTCTCAAATATCGCAATTTCTTGAACTGTACCAAATGCTTCAAATACCTAATATTATAAAATTAGAGAGATTCTTGTTATTGAAAGTGAAACAATTTGAAACCTGTACATTTTTTGAAAAGTTTAGAGCAATGCAGAACTGACTAACATTAAATTCACCATACCATGCATAAAACATCTAGTGTAGCTGCATACTGCATATTTTCAACAGACGCTAGAAGAACATTACTCTTTGGTTCTCTTCTTTTCCCATCCGGTCCTATGCCAAACTACATGCAACCCAATTATGGTGAAGGTGTTCAATAGTATTCTTAAATCCAAGAGATGCTAAGCCAAGTTA